>JARHVA010011017.1:0-82500 GCA_037957365.1 Torreya grandis
CTTTTTTAGACATTACATAGCAAACACAATCCCTCATGTCACATATGAGAAACTTACAGCTTTACATCAGAGCTAGTTAGTGACTATATCTTATGATTGAAGAATCACATGTTGAGATTGATATACAAACTAGAAAATTTTGATATTTAGCATATATTTATTAAGGGTATTCACCAAACTTTCCTCAAGCATCTACTATATTAGACAAAGTCTTATTATAGGCACTTATGCTATACAGTTCTATCTTTGGAAAAGAATTAGGATTGATTGAGGTAGATTTAGTTTGATTTTATTACTCTAGATTTCACAAAAGTATCTACATATATAGCTCCTAACATAGAACATTCACCATTTTATAAACAAGATAGGAGACTACAATCAAAAAAGCAACCAGTTAAGAATAAAGATCCAATCTCTAGAGTACAACCTATAATATGCACTATAGAGAACAACATCAAGGCATCAATAAATTTATAGTTAGAGTGGGATATCCCATGCTGCATATTATCAACACTATTGTATAAGAGGTTAATCACATTTCCTTCTACTCATTGACAAGATCCAAATCTCTTATAAAAATAACCTCATCAGCCCTTTCATAACTATCATTGTATCTATGGACATAGAGATAATGATTGTTGTGGACTCAAAGATTAGATTAATAGATGTGTTTATAATCACATCATAAAATTCACATAGGGGGCATTGAGATCTCCTCCACCATGGAACCATAGACTTCATTCATACATGACTGAGTCGTCCTAAGGCATTCCTTCATATGACTCACTAGTCACTCATCATGAGAGTGATGCAAGTTCTAAGATAGAGCCCCATAAGAGATCTTTTATTCCAAATTTTTAGAAGGTTTAAAAACTTATACAATAATAATAACCTATATATAGTACTATAGTCTGAAGAGTACATAGTGTAGTTCCATATACATATCCAACAGAGTCACAGGCACTATAGTAGAGTACTACTCATGAGAAATATTCACTATGGAAATATTTTATGGGTCCTATCTCATGTAACAATCCACTACAATTAAGATTTAATGAACCCACATAATAGAGTACTTCTCATGAGAAGTATTCACTATGGGTATAATTTTTGTGTCTTATCTCACATAGCAATCTACTAAGGTTGAGATTAAATGAGCCTTCATCATAAGTTTTAGCTCTAGATTGATCTATGGCTCAGTGATACACATCATAGAAGAGGCCATATGGTGTATTAATATGGATAGATAAGTCTTTTTCATAACACATATTTTAAGTTACATGACCAATAAAGTTACATTTTGTAGAGTCTCCATGCATAGCTACAATTAGTACACAACATAAATTATAAAATACAGAGCATATTCCTACATAACATGAGTAATATGGGCACTTTTTTAGTTAGCCATTAAGTTTCACATAGTGATAAAACATAGAGTGATGTAATACACATTCAGACTAGCATCAATTCATAGCTTCACTTAGCAGGGTAATGATGGATCTAGAGGCCTAGCTAGCATTTGTATTCTTGAGCCACTGTCAGTGAAGTAATACACATAGTATGCTATCTTACATCACCACATACTAAAAAACTACCCTACCTCATTCCCAATAACTATCCATAGCCAAAACTAGCTTATCAAAATCAAGATTTTACCAATTCCTATTTTACCAACATAAAACCAACTAAATATATCCAAATAATTTACTAATCTCAAACCAACTCAATTTATCCCAATAATTTTCCAATTGTAAAACCAACAATTTTTTTTTCCCACATATAATTATAAACCAAATAATTTTTTTTACTTACATGCAATTCGAAGTCAAAATCTAGCATAACACTTATCAACAAAACAATCAAATCACACATTCCAAGTTCCATTTTACCAAACATATACAACCTTAAACATCAATACCAGATCAACTATCTATAATCAACAGATTGTTATACCAATCTATTCCACAATCCATAACACAACATGCCTAAATCAAAATCAATCAAGTATCCATATATATAACAAATTTTTCAAAACATATACATCATATCAAAATACAATCAATCATGAATGGGTGTCATGCCCTCACTCTCAGTCTCACTCTCTCCTCCAATACTAGTCACATATTTCACTATAGTTCTCGATGGCCCTATAGCTTCTCAAGATCTTTGATGCCTCTTACAATGACTCTCTCACTCTAATAGTTGAGCATGATCCTCATACAAGTTCACATACCACCTTTGAATATCCATGTACTCATCCATAATCGATGTACTCACTGATCCATAGTTAGGTGGAGGCATCCTATGCCTATCTAGCTCAACCTTTAACTCATCCCTCTCTCCCACTACTCTAACATATGTAGCTCTCTCTATAGTAACTCTATCAAATAAATAAACATAAACATTGATTGCAACTATCATTCTCTCTATCAAACTCTCCTCCACCACATCATTAGCAACATGTTGTATGAGTGTTTGGAGTGTCGACTCAATGATGGTCTCCCATAACCCATCATCTCCACCTCTTCCCCAAGTAGGTGCTTCATCTTGAACACCTTCCACTCCACCTTCACCTAAAAATGCAACACTACATTAGATATACATTTTACACACAAGATAAAACAAGAATAAACTTGTACATAATTCAAATATAATCAATGCTTACCTCCCATCATTTGGATCAATGTGGGATCCTCATATTTTAGGGCATCCCCTCTATCAATAGGATATAATGGATCCCACTGATGCCTCATCCACCATGTGGTATATAATTTGTTTCATCTAACATCATCTAAATCAAGAATATCTATAGATATATCTTTCACATCCAAATGTAATAGTGCTAGATTAGCCTCAATAAGTCTCCCATAAGCTCCCACCCTTGCTGGTGCCCATGCATTTCTCACCCACACCCATGCTACATGGGGCACATCATGTGGTACCACAAACTATCTAGTCACATACTCATATTGAAAGTACTCATACACTCTAACCTAGCAGTCATGTAACCAATAATTGGCCCTCATATATCACAACTACACTCCATCCTCAAGCCACCCAAGGAATCCTCTATAGGGCCTCCATATGATATTTTGAGCCACCAGTCTATCTAAAACTGATCTTTAGTGATCTATCCTAGGAGACCAAAGAGCCAACATACTCATCTACCACTCTCCAAATGGCTACGGAGGTTCCCACCTCTCCCTCGATAATCTTATCAATTATACAACCACTATGTGTTCATAAGCCCAATAATGTAATAAAGTAACCATGCTCACACCATTAATAAATGCCTCATGAGTAAACCTATAAATATCCATGTATAAGTGGGCAACCATAGTTCTACTCCATGAGAACATAGTACTATACACTTCAATACTTTTTACAATCCTATGCATCATGTATGAAATTGACACCGCACTCCTATACACAATAATAAATGAGGCCAACAACATAGCCAACCACTTTCATAAATGTGGAACACTCTACTATACAATAACTGATAGTAATACATCACTATCACTACCTCTTTGATGTATACCTAAAGGCACACCAACCAAATACAATGATGTTTAATCAATAGCAATAGTACCCATGTCATCCTACAAAGTCACACACTTCCCACTAATTAGCAAATGTAAAATATGGTACACATTCGTTAGAGTAATCATAATCTCTCCAATAAGAAGCCAAAAAGTACATGTGTATGCATTCCACATATCACATAATGAGGTGATCAGATACCTATCCCAATATATAGTACCTAGGTCACACACATGACCCAAACCTACTCTATCCATCATAGTCATCTCATCTGTTGACAAAGGTAAAAATATTAGTGTCTCCATCACTTAGCATCTACGAGACTCCCTCATCCATACCTCACCCTAAAAAGTCATATAAAATAGCATATGTATCAATCAACCATACCAAGGAAAACAAATAAGCTACAGACCAATAGGAAATAACTTAGTAACTCAAAAAACTAGCCCCAATGGACAATAGTGTTACAAAAATACACTAGCACTAGACAACAACACCAAAACCTAGAAAACAGTGTTATATACTAGATAGTAGCACTGAATCCTAGACAAGAGCACTAGAACTAGTGGAAAATTCCTAAAAACACTTGAAACAGCTCAAAAACATCAAAAAAGGCTTCTAAATAGGAAAAAAACATATCTTTTAGATATTCAGAGTGGGGGCATGACAAATTTTTCTCTTCATATCATATAAATTCTATACACACATTCTAGATTACAGTAATTTGTGCAGGATAGAAGACATACATTGGTTTTGGGCCTCTGAGCATTTCTTAGTTCCAGTTCAGATATTCAAAGTGGGGGAATGATATATTTTTTTATTCATAGCATATATATTCTATATACACATTATAGATTACATGAGTTCATGTGGGATAGAGGGAAGAAACTAGTTTTGGGCCTCTGGGCATTTCTCATTCTAGTCAGATTTAGCACAGGGGGAAAGCATTGCCCACCTTCTCCATGTTATACAAATTTCACTTTTAGGTTTAGTAGAGGGTGCATCCTTTTTAGGGATTATTAATTTCTCCAAGCACTATTTGGCTCTCCATCCACTTCCCTAACTAGGAATTGATTTGGACACTTTTGCAACACAATTATCTCCATGTAGGTAGGTTCAGGTATGCATTTTCTTTTCTTTCTTCTACTCTAGTTCTTCATTATATTACATCACTAGATTATAAGGGGGAAAATGTATACACCCTAAATTGGTCAAGTAACCACACATATCATGTCTTTTCATAGTTATTTCATAGGAAACTTTGACTATAGAATATGAGCTTTGTTCTAATTTAACCATATCTTTCATTTTATTCATTTATGTCTTGTTCTATGCTTGAGTCACCTTTTTGCTTATTCTTGATCATCTTGAGCCTTTCAAATATCCATCCCATCTTATTTAGGTCAGGTTTTATGTCCTTTTTCCATCTCCCAAAGTCCCATGACTATAGGACATGAGTGTTTGGCTTGGGCTACAGTACCGGTGCCACTAGTGTCCATTTCTAGTGTTCTTGTCTAAGATCATTTTGAGATCCAATGGTCAGTTGTCTTTGCTTAATAAGTCCTAGCCCCTTTCTTAAATTCATCCTTAAGTTTTCCATTTTTTTCCAAATGTGATTAAATCTCCAAGATTTGAAATAAATATTCTCCTATATAAAGGACTACACAAGGCATTTTATATCTAGCAATTACTAGTTTGGCACATTATATAATAAAAATTATTGAATAGTATAGCTCAGCTTTTTGTATCACACATAGACTTATATGTTTTATCAAGGAAGGGCCTAGGTGAAATTAATTCTTGCATCTATCATGTATTTTGATTATGCAAATTTCCTAAGGAAGAACTATATTTGATATGAGAACCTAGGCTTGAGGGTTAATATAGGTATTAATCAGGACAATAGGGGTTCTAGTTCATGCACTCATTCTTACCCTCACCCAATTTTACCCTTTTTTATTTTGATTCATTTTTTTTTTACATGTGTGTATATATATTAAGGGTTTGGAAAATGAAATAGACCTACAATGAGCTCTATTGACTTCCCACCTCTGAAATTTTGTAGACATGCTAACACTAAGATAGCAGATAAAACATAGAAAGCTCATATCTCCTAGATAATGGTAGTCAATGTGGACTATAATCTTGATGCCCCTCTTATCTATTTTTTTCACTCCTATCTAATCATAAAATTAAGGCTAGATCAAGATTCATGATAGTGTCCAAGTCCTGCACCTCAATTTCTATCACCTTAATTATTCATTTCTATCTATTTTCAAATAAGTTCATTTCTCTTCCTCATGTAAATTATTAGATAAAAATATTTATTTTTCCATAATCAATTGGATTTTTCCCCTTACTCCATACCTTATATTATTTAGGAACTAATTACTAGTTCCCAAAAATAATAAAACATTAGTTAATCATTTGACCTGCTATCCTAAACAATGACTAGAACTGGCAAGTGTTTCAAAATGATGCTTAAATTGTAATTTTCCTCTGACAATAATGCAATTTCATGAAACAACTTCATCTAAAAATTAATTAAGCCCATATAAAGTATATTATATAGTTGAAAGTTAACAAATTCTTTAAAGGTTTCATCATCTTGGAGAATCTCTTCGATTATGATGACATAAAGGATAAATGGAAGTTTGTTTTAGATAAAAGTGATTACTATGAGATTGATGTTGGGGTGGAAAAAATATGAAGGTTTAAAATGAGGTTCTTTAGAGAGATAATGAGATTTTAGTGTCCTTTTGTGATAAATACAAAGGTGTCATTGCATGGACTTATGATGACTTGAAGGGGTATGACTGAGAGGTCATTCATCACACCATAGATTTGATAGAAGGAGCCAAGCTGGTTAGGAAAAAATAAAGGTTGGTGAACCTAAAGATCAAGTCCCTAATGGTATAGGAGCTAAGATAATTGACTCGAAGATCATATACACAATAAAGTATTCAACTTGGGTATCTAACCTAGTCCTTATATAAAATAAGAGAGGAGAAATTTGATTGTGTGTATATTTTTCAGATCTAAACAAGGTGTCCTTGAAAGATCATTACACTCTCCCCTCCATGGAGAAAATCCTCCAAATAGTAGTAGGAGTGGAGATGTTTTCATTACTGGATGCTTTATCTAGGTATAACCATGTATGGGTGAAAGAAGATGATCAACACAAAACCACTTTCACCACAAAATAAGGAACCTTCACATATGTGAAGATGACTTTTGGCCTTTCTAATGATAGGAAAACAAATCTGTGAGTGATGGATGTGGCCTTCAAAGGGTTAATAAATTATATCATCCTCATCTACCTAGATGATCTCACTATATTTCTAAGATGAAAGAAGACCAATTTGACCATTTATAAAAGTCCTTCCAAAGGTGCCAAGAGTTTAGGGTGTCCTTAAACCCCTAGAAGTATGTCTTTAGAGTTCCCCAGGTAAAATTGATTGGATACATAGTATCCAAATATGGGATCACCATTTATAAAATGATGATAAGGGCCATTAAAGACTTGCCTTTGCCAATGAATAATAAAGAGGTCCAATATTTCAACATTAAGATTAATTTCATTTGTAGATTCATATCAAACTTTAATAGATTAGTTAGGACAATCACCCTAATACTAAAGAAGGACCAAGTTTTCAAATAAAAACCTAAAATAAGAGTATAATTTGAATAAATCAAAACCATAATCTATACCACACCCTTATTTTTTAACCCTAACTTTTCTAAGGACTTCAACATGTACATATATAGGAGTAAGCATAGCCTTCTGTTTGTGCCAACTCAAAAGGAAGAGGAGGTAAGAGAAGATAACTCGATCACATTCTACTCTAGAATTTTGTATGGGTATGAAACCAAATATAACTTTATATAAAGACAAGCCTTTACCATCATTAAATTCATTAAGAATTTTAGGAACCTAGTGGTAGGCAACAAAATAGTGGTGTACATAACACACTTTAGTGCCCACAAATATATCATGGAAGGAGAGATTATATAAAAGAGAGCCAATTGAATCACCAAGATCCTAGAATATGATGTATAAGTCAGGCTGACAAAGGCAATTAGAGGTAAATGGACCTATGAGTATCTAGCTCAGTGTATAGATGTCCTCACAAAGAATCAAAACACACCTGAAGTAGCTTTAGTGAACCAATGCAAAGTGGATGGGTCTTGGGTAACTAAAAGAGTCTACTTCATGCAAATTATTAGGTATCTTGATGACCTCCCCATGCATAAATGGTATTTCTATAGGCTACAGGGGTCTACCTACATGCTAGTCCAAGGGGTCCTATTCAAAAGGAACTTTGATGGAAATCTCCTTCAATGTGTTGATAATCCCCAAGCAGATAAAATTCTCCAAGATATGTACTTCACTCTCCCTAGTGATCACTTCTTAGCTAAAACTACCATGATGAAAGTCATGAATGCATGATATTACTATTTGACCATGTTTGTGGATTGACCTCAATCAATCAATAAGTGCCAAAAATGCCAATTCTTTGCCAAGAAGAGAAAAATTCATCCATGCCTCTCAACCTAATTATGACTAATGAGCCCTTTGCATAATGAGGATTAGAATTTATAAGGGTGATTAACCCAGTCTCTAGTGTAGGCCATAAATAGATATTGATGGCCACCAAGTACTTCACCTGATGGACCAAAGTGATCCTATTAAGGGAGGTGATCAAGAATGTGATCCCTAACTCCTTAAAAGAGCTCATCACTAGGTTTAGCTTGCCTAAAACAGTCATCTCTGATAATGTAAAGGCCTTCCTCAGATATAAGATATCTAAGTTTACACTTTAGAATGGTATTTTCCTAAATACTTCATCCAATTATTACCCACAAGGGAATGGGTTCATAGAGTCCACAAACAAAATTCTGATCAAGTTGATCAAGAGGATGACTGATGATAAGCAGATGCAATAGCACTTAAATGTAAGGATGGAACTATGGGATTATTACATCATTCCCAAATAAATCTTAAAGAGTTCCTCATATTAACTTGTATATGAGAAGGAAGTGATTATGGTAGTATAATTAGAGATCCTTACGTGACAGCTCTTAAAGGATATCTAAATTGAAAAAAATGGAGTAATGGAAGTTTGGCTTGATAAACTAATCAAAATCCAAGATATAAAGGAACAAGTAGATGATGCAAAGATCATCCATTAGTAATTGATAAAATAATGGTTTGAAAATAAATTGTTAGACCTCACATTTAAACTAGGATATTTAGTTCTCAAATATGATGAGTAAGCTACAAACCCAAGATGACATGCAAAGTTTGATTCTCTTTGGAGAGGGTCATTTCACATTATCAATGATATATGGGGAAACACTTTTAAATTATAAAACCAAGAGGGCAACACATTGGATATCTGCATCAATGGGATTGAATTAAAGAATTTAAACTAACCTGCCCATCTTCCCCTTTGTATATAATTAGTTAGTTTCCTTTTTTTCCATCACAAGTTTCCTTTTCCTTCTTGTTGTTCCCTTCACTTTGTTTTCCTTCTTTTTATTGTTTCCTTTTTAAAATAAGTTTCATTGGCATAAATGTTTGATTTTATTTCCACATATCATTCCCTAATCCTCCTAAATATTTAAAAACATTCTCTAATAGATGATTATCTACCCACCTTACTTACCATTTATGTTAGACAATCCACTATACATGATTCCCCTTGATGATAACCATAAATCTCTCACTAATGGATATTTGAGCGTGTGTCCCACCCTTATAATTTATGAGGGTGATCCTTTTTAAATTTCCATGATGAGTCTACCTAGTGGCACTAACCAATAAATATCCCTTCTCTCATTTCAATCTAAACACTTGACACTTTCTAATTTTAGAGAGAGCATTGAGAAAATTGAAAAGAGAAGAAAGAGAGTCTACAGGTTGAATGAGATAGAAAAGAACCATCAATCCATTCTTCCAAGTAGGAATAGAGAAGGGCATTGGACATAGTCATTGATGTATGAAGGATTTTCATTGATGTCAAAGGTAACATCTGTTATTATGCATTAATAAAAAAAGTGTTGAGTTGGATGGTCAAGTTGATGAGACCTCATGGAGTTGTGTGTGTATCTTGAATTTCATGAATAGTCATATACATGCCTTTTCTATTTTTTTTGGATATGGCTGAGTACACAAGTTTATTTGTGACAACATTTTCATACTTAGTAGCATCTAGAGGAAATAATCACACCAGGATACTTAGGTTTATGTCGAGTATTGGTTGTCTAAGTTTCATGTCTTACAGTTGAGAGAAGAAAAATTTATGTAGGTGTAAAGAAGGGACTTAGTCACCTTTTTTTACAAATTTGCATGTATTTGGAAACAATGCTTTAGAAAATGTTTAGTCTCCTCACTTAGTAAATTTTTCTAGCTTGGGAATTCTTTTAGTAAAATGGTTTGGAATTTGTCAAACAAAATGTCCACAACAAAGATTCCAAATGAAATAGGTCATGATGAATTATTTCTAAGTCCCCTTGACACAATGCCTGTAACAATTGTTCCACAACAATTATTCTAAAGGATATGCTCTGAAGGCTATGTGCCCCAAACACAAGTCTTGAAGGTTAATTATGGGAGATTTGAAGGGTAGTCTCCCAGGTGCTGAAGTTTATGTTTGGATAGATCAAGGGCCATTTCAAAGTCCCCAAGGAATAGTTTTGAAAAACATAGGGAACTTTTACAAGTGTTGAAGGATCAAGGCAAGATAAAGGTTAAGTAAATCTAAAGATATTAATAGAATGAAAGCAATACATAAATGCCAAAGAAAATGAGATGAAGTCAACATACTGAAGAATAATGATCAAGACATGATAAATATCATGCATCTTTTGAAATCAGATGACACATAGAAGCTTGATAAGAAAAATCCAATGAAGTAAAGTAGAATCAGTAGAACAAAGTGATATATAGTTAACAACATAATAGAGAGCTAAAGATCAAGAATATTTGAGATAATTAAAAGGAGTGAAAGTGACCCAATTATTTAGGATATAGAGAGATGAAAAAAGGAGCTTGATTATTAATGAAAGAGCGAGGTAAAATAAATGCTATTTTGGAGATCTAATGACTTATAGGATCTTGGATAAAGAAATCAATGGATGCATTTCAAAATTTGAATTAATGTTACAAAATATTTGATGTAGTAAGATAGACTATGGATGGCACCAAAGATAAGAGAAATGATCCTTGTTAAAATACATGACCAAATAAATGGTTATCTCAATGTGTTGACATAGAGACCAAGATTGATCGATCCAAGTGATCAATCTAGGATTAGAATAAATGTGCATTTAAGATTTGGTAAAGATGATTATCATGGTAAATAAAAAAGAGTGGTGACTTCCCTTGAATAGAGACATAAAAAGCGTACCTATCAAGTCACATTAAATAAGAATCTAGAACTAGAACCAGAAAAGACTAGTCTGAGTGTGAACACTATGTGGTGGCTAATCCTAAAGAAAAAATATTTATCATACATATTAACTTCATGAAAAAGGTATGTGTGAGGTTATCACTATTGTAATTTATATTACTATTGCTGAAGGCAAGCATCAGTACAATATGAAGGGTATTAAATAGAATATGCAGACACAGACTAAGATATAATAGAGAAGATAGATAAGAAAAATAGAGTGCAGAAAGCAAGATAAAGTGTGTCAAATAGATATACATATATAAAAAAATTAAGAGGAAAATTTGGAGAGAAAAAATTAGAGATAAGGTGTGTAGGGTGACCAATTATAAAAAAGACTTGTAACAAAAATCTAGACTTTGATTTCATTGTATCATGAATTTGTGACTACTTATTTTTTATTGGTTAGTGCCATCAGATAGACTAAGTTGGTGATAAATTATGGAGTGGGTTATCTTGAATGTAACTAGTGAGTTTTGCTAATGAGGAATTTAATTGTGAGGCTAGATTAGAACAGTAGATTCTAGCAGCTTTTTTCATTGTGGTTTTTCTTCCATTTGGGTTTTCATGTAAAAATCATGTGTAATGAGATCTTGTGTGTGTGAATGATCCCATCATTTATTTTATGTATTTAATATACTTTCATATTTGCATTTAAAAATTAAGTTTAACATATCTACTGATTCACCCCCCTCTTAGTAGATAGTTGTGTTCAACAATTGGTATCAGAGTTGGTCCCTTAGGATAAGTTTAATCAACTCATGTAGATCTTGGTTAGTGAACATAATGCCTAGTCAATAAGGATCCTCCTCAAATAAAGCACCTCTTTTTTATGGATCCAACTATGCTTTCTAGAGTATATGAATGGAAACATATCTATCCTCATTAGGGTTCAATGTATGGATGTCTATGATAAATGGATACATATATCCTATTGTACCTCCTACTGATCAGGATACCAAGAAGGCATATGAGAACAATTCCAAGGCAAAAAATGTTATTCTTTGTGGACTATAAAATTTAGAATTTATCAAAGTTATGCATTGTTAGAGTGTAAAATACATCTAAAATAGGTTAAAGAGAATATATGAAGGAGATGACAAGGTGAAACAAGCCAAGATACAAACATACAAAGGGAAATTTAAGAGTCTTAAGATAAATGAAGAGGAAAATATTGTCAACTACCTCCTTAGGGTAGATGAAATAGTGAATGTAATCAGAGGTCTTGGTGAAGAAATGGAAGAGTCAATCATGGTCAAGAAGATCTTAAGATCTTTGCCATCAATATATGATTCAAAAATTTATACAATAGAAGAAGTAAGATATTTTGATAGACTCACTATTGATGAGTTGCATGGAACATTTATAGCTTATGAGATGAGAATGGGAGAGACTAACACTTTTAAAAGAGAAAATACATTCATAGTAGCAAAGTAGGTAAAAGAAGAAATATCTACATTTGAATCTAAGGAGACTGATGGAGAAGAAGCTAACTTTGTCAAAAAACTGAAGAGAGGATCAGGGAAATATAAAGGCAAGCTACCATTGAAATGCTTTATCTATGGTAAGGTAAGAAAATTTGTTGTTGAATGTCTTTATAATAAAAGGGATAATTTTGATCAAGTGGAGAAAAACAAAAAGGTGAAAACCCATAATGTAAATACGAATAACTTCTTCAAGAGTAAGAAAGGTTAATACACAAAAGAAGATAATGACTCAGTGAAAGATAGTGATAGTGATAGTTTGAATGATGATCATGATTATGATTTTGCAGCTAAGTAAAATGAATTCCTATTCATGATAGAAGAATCCACTTCTATAAATCAAGAAAAACATGAAGATGAAGATTGGGATGAAGAAGAGGAAGGTGAAATTGATCGAGAAGGTGAACTTATTTATGCTCTAGAAGAAATTAAGAAGCTAAGAAAAGAGAACTCAAAATAGAAGAAGATTTGGAAAAAGAAACGTGATAAATTTGATTAAATGATAGTGATTCTAAAAACTCAATTTGAGGATGTTAAAAGAATAGAATAAGTAGTCAAGATGGAACTAAAATCCAAATATGAATAATGCATGAAGCTTGAGGCAGAAATAGTAGCCTTGAGAAATGAACTTGAGAAGGTAAAAGGCTAACTAGATAAAAGTATAAAGTTGACTAAAGGATCTAACAATTTGAATAAACTAATCAATGCTCAAAATCCCTCAAATGAAAACTCAGATCTTGGATATGAGAAAGGAAAAGGTTCCTCAACTAGTATGTCAACTAACCTATATGATAATTTCAAGATAGGAGGAGAACCAAAAGCAAAGAAACATAAGGTTATCAAGGACACTAAGAATAATCCAAACAAAGATAAGGTGAGGAGAATAAATTATGAAAATAAATCTATTGAAAGGAAAAAGATAAAAATCAAAGATGTAGAAGGATATACTAAAGTGGCAAACTTGACGAAATATAAGCATATGAAAGTTTAATATATTGTAGTAAAAAGTGCTATGACCAGGTATTATTCATCCTTTTATGTTTATTATTACAATTTTAATCAGTTTGGTCATAGGGATATTAAATAAAAAGTTGTACCTATGAGGAGAACTAATTTTGTAAGTAGAAACTCATTTACTCCTCTGATAGATTCAAGTACAATGTGATACAATTGTAATAATTTTGGTCACATAGCTAGGCATTGTAGGACTAAATTTATAATGTCAAAAATGTACAATGTAAAGAGAGGCAATTCTTATAATGAAAAAAAAGGTTCACATGTCATTTATAAATAAAATAAAAGGACATATAAGAGACCGAACGAAATGTGGAAAATGAAAAATCAATCCTTGATTGCTCAAACAACACTCCACGTGAAAGAACAAAATTTTTTGATGATAGACAATGGGTGATCAAAGCATATGACTAGTGAAAAGAGTAAGTATACTGACTTGAGCAAGTGAAATGAAAGAACTGTTAGTTTGGGAGACAATACAATAGTAAAAATCAAAGGAAAAAGTACCTTACACATAGATGGTAAGCTTCCTACACATGATGTTCTTTATGTTGAAGGACTAAATCATAATCTACTAAGTATCAGCAAAATGCATGACAATGGATATAAGGTCATATTTGATGTTTAAGGCTACAAGTTAAAGAGTTATATAAACATAGTAGTAGAAGGGAGAAGGATCAAGAGTAATATCTACAATCTTGTTGAAGTAAACAATAATAGTTGCCTCATAGGAAAGGTTAATAAAATTTGGTTGTGTCATAGGAGAATGGGTCATGTTAATTTTGATAATTTAGTCAAAGTGAGTTTGAATAAGTGTGTAAGACATATGCCCAAGATAACCAACCCCATATATACTACATGTAGAGAATGTCAATTAGGCAAGCAAACAATGGTCAAGTTTCAAACAAAAGAATATACAACTACAAATTCTCTATAATTAGTTCATACTAATATTCTTGGTCCTACCAAGACAAGAGGAACTAAAGTAGTTCTTTACTTCATGATTTTTTTAGATTATTTCTCAAGTATGACATGGGTAACCTTTTTGGAAGACAAATCTCAAGCCTTTGAGAGATTTAAGATCTTTAGATCCATGGTTGAAAATGAAATGGGAAGGAAGATCAAATGTTTGAGATATGGTAAAGGTTGATAATTCACCTCCACTAAGTTCATAAAATATTTTGAAAAGTATGGGATTAAAAGGCACTACTCTGTTGAAATAACTCCACAAAAAAATGGAGTTGTTGAGAGAATGAATAAGACTATTAAGGAGATGGCCTAGACAATGTTGAAAGAGGCCAAACTATCTGATGGATATTGGAGAGAAGCATTCCAAAAAATAGTAAACATCTTAAATAGAGTCCAACTAAGGGTAAAGAGTGATAAAACCCCATATGAAATATGGTATGGAAAGCCTACATCTATTATGTACTTTAGAGTGTTTGGAAGCAAATGCTATATCAAAAGAAAAGAGAACAAACTAGGAAGTTTTGATCAAGGATGTGATGAGGAAATTTGTTTTGGGTACTTCACTCATAGCAAAACCTATCTATGTTACAATAAAAGGTTGCATAAAATAGTTGAGAGCATCAATGTCAAGTTCAAATAAGGATTTAAACATGTTGAACCTAATAAGGAGATCAAAATTGAAGAATTAGGAGTAGAAAATGAATAATAAGATAGCCAAGAGGGGGAAGAAAAGACGGAAAAGGCACCACCAAGGTTTGTTCAAAACATCCCAAGGAGTAGATAATTGGTAATAAACAAGGAGAAAGTATGTTTTGCTCTATTTTCATAAATTGAGCCTAAGAACTTTAGTGAATCCAACAAGGATGAAAATTGGTTAAAAGCCATGAAAGAAGAACTGAGCCAAATAGAAAAGAACAAAACTTGGGAATTAGTTCCTAGACCCTTAAATAAGAATGTGATAGGAATAAAATGGGTTTACAGAAACAAACTCAATGAAGATGGAGCTGTTATAATAAACAAAGCAAGGTTGGTGTGCAAGGGATATGCACAAGTAGAAGGCATAGACTTTGAAGAAACATTTTCTCTGCTGGCAAGACTGGAAGCAATAATAATGTTTTTGGTATTTTTTTATAAAAACTTCAAAGTATATCAAATGGATGTAAATCCACTCTTCTTGAATGGAAATTTAGAAGAGGAATTCTACATTGAACATCCAAAAGGTTTTTAGCTAGTGGATGAAGAAGATTATGTGTGCAGACTGAAAAAGGCACTATATGGTCTAAAACAGGCACCTAAAGCATGGTATTCAAGAATGGATCAATACCTAAAACAATAAGGATTTAACAAAGGATGTGAAAACAACAATTTGTACTTCAAAATAGAAGGTGAGCATATGTTGATTATTGTTGTCTATGTAGATGATATCATTTTTAGAGGTAACAATAGTGAGATGTGCAAAGAATTTGCTACACAAATGCAAATTGAATTTGAAATGTCTATTCTAGAATAAATTTGCTTCTTTATTTGTATAAAAATTTCACAATATAATGAAGGTATATTCATATCTCAATCTATGTATGCAAAGGAGATTCTCAAGAAATTTGTAATGGAAGACAACAAACCAGTTAGTACTCCCATGATAACTGGATGCAAGTTAAACAAAGAAGATAAGTCCCCTGATGCAAATAATACCATGTATAGATCAATGATAGGTAGCCTAATATACCTAACTACATCTATACATGACATCATGCAAGTAATATGCATGGTTGCAAGATTCCTTGCAGCTCCCAAGGAATCACATGTCAACGTTGTGAAAAATAATATTTAGATACATCAAGAGCACAATTGATTATGGCCTATGGTACCCTATAAGTGAAAATGTCACTTTGATTACATATGAAATTTATGATAGGGAAGGAAGTGTGGATGATAGGAGAAGCACTAGTGGTGGTGCATTAATCCATGGAAATAGACTTGTGTCATGGCTGAGCAACAACAAGAGTCAGTTACACTTTCTATAAAAGAAGAAGAGTATGTAACAGTAGTAGCATGATGCACCCAAGTCTTGTCGATGAATTAGACTCTCAAAGATATTAAGGTCAAATACCAAGTACCTATTTCTATCTTTTGTGATAGCTCAAGTGCCATAGACATATCCAAAAATCTAGTGATGTATTCCAAAACCAACCATATATCCATCAAATATCATTTTTTGAGAGAAAATGTTGCAGATCAGGAGGTCACAATGAATTATATGCCAAAAAAGGATTGAATTTTAGATATATTCACCAAGCCTATTCCCAAGGAGCAATTTGAGTATCTAAGAGAGAAGTTGGGAGTGGTGGCTCCCACACCACATCACTAGATTCTACTGATAGGGCATGAGTCTAGGGGGAGCATTTCTGGAACATCATTAACTCTTAGATTAAGAGAAAAGGCAATCTATTGAGAAAGTTATAGTCCCTTTGCCATTTTATGTCAAAGGAGGAGAAAAAGGTGTGTTGGCCCTAGATAATTATGCTTATCTATATATAAATATGTAGATTATTTATTGGACTTTCAGACTAATATTATATAAATGATCATTTGTAGAACAATAGAGCCAAGGGAGCTAGATTTGAATGTGTCTAAGAAGAGTTGAGGCAAATGTGTCATTTCCTAAGGGAATTTCCTTGCTCTATGTTCTAGTCTACCAAGTCCCAATATAAAGGAAAATAACGTAGATTATATGCATAATCAAGCAACCTATTGACATATTATGGTAGAGACTCTTTGTCATTAATGTCAAAGGGGGATAAAGCAGAATAAAGACAAAAAAAGGAAGTCATTCTGATAATGTGTTTCCATCCATGACAAAGGGGGAGATGTTGGACATAGTTATTTATGTATGAAGTATTATCATTGATGTAAAATGCAACATGTGTTATTATGCATTAATGACAAAGGTATTGAGCTGAATGGTCAAGTTGTTGAGACCTCATAGAGTTATGTATGTACCTTAAATTCCATGAATAGTCATATAAATGCCTTTGGTATTTTATTTGTACATGGTTGAGTACACAAGTTTTTTTATGATAACATTTACATACTTGTTAGCATCTATAGGAAATAATCACACCAAGCCACTTAGGTTGGTGCCTAGTCTTGGTGGTCAAAGTTTTATGTCTTGTGGTTGAGAGAATCAAAATTTATGTAGGTGTAAAGAAGGGACTTAGTCATTTTTTTACAAGTTTCCATGTATTCGGAAAGAGTGCTTCAAAATAATGTTTGGTCTCCTCATTTAGTTGATTTTTCAAGCTTGGGAATTATTTTAGTAAAATGGCCTAGAATTTTTCAAAAAAAATGTCTACAATAAATTTTCTCAAGAAAATAGGTCCCAATGAATTCTTTATAAGTCTCATTGATACAAAGCCTATAACAATTATTTTAAAGTCTATGGTCTGAAGGGTAAGTGCCCCAAACACAAGTCTCGACGGTTAATTGCAAGAGATTTAAAGGGCACTCTCACAAGTGCCGAAGGGTAAGTGAAGATGGATCAACGACCATTTCAAAGTTCTCAAAGGATAGTTTCAAAGGATATAGGGCACTTTCACAAGTGCTAAAGGATCAATGCAAGATAAAGGTCAATCAAGTTTGAAAATATCAACAATGCAAAAGTAATACATAGATGCCAAAGAAAATGAGATGAAGTCAACATACCAAAAAATAATGATCAAGATGTGATAAAGATCATGTATCTTTTGAAATTAGATGACATGTAAAAGATTGATAAGAAAAATCCAATGAAGTGAAGTAAAATCAATGGAGAAAAGTGATCTATAGTTAACAACACAATAAATATCTAAAAATTGAGCATATCTTAGATAATGGAAAGGAGTGAAAGTGACCCAATTATATAGGAGATAGTGAGGTGCAAAAAGGAGATCGATGATTAATGAAAGAGTGAGGTAAAATGAATGATATTTTAGAGATCCAATGACTTGAAAGAGATTGGATAAATAAATAAATGAATGTATTTTAAAATTTTAACTAATGCTACAAAAGCTCTGATGTATCAAGATAGATTGTGGATGGTGCCAAAGATAAGATCAATGATCCTTGTTTGAAGACATGACTAGCTAAATGGTTAGCTTGATGTGTTGACACAGAGACTAAGATTGATCAATCCAAATAACCAATATGAGATTAGAAGGTATGCACATTTAATATTTGTTATATATTATTAACATAGTAAATATGAAAGAGTGATGGGTTCCCTTGAATTGAGATGCATAAAACATACATGTCAAGTTACATTAAATAAAAATTTAGAACTAGAATTAGAAAAGAGTAGTCTGAGTGTGAACACTATGTGGTGGCTAACCCTAAATAAAAAATATTTGTCATATATATTAAATTAATGGAAAATTTAAGTGTGAGGTTGTCACTATTGCATTTGATATTACTATTGTTGAAGGCAAGCATCAATGCATTATGAAGGGTATCAAAGAGAAGATGCAGACACAAACTAAGACAACATATAGAAGATAAAGAATATGAAGAGAATACATAAAGAAAGATAAAGTGTGAAAAATAGATATAGATATAGACACAAATTAAGATAGAGGTATATTTGGATAAAGGCACTTAGAGACCAGGTGCGTAGGGTGAGCAATTATGGACTAGACTTATAACAAAGATTTAGAGTTTAATTCCATTATATCTTGAAGTTATGGCTAATTAATTATGATTGGTTGGTGCAATCAAATATACATATATGATGCTTAGTTAGGGAGTGGATGCTTCCTTAGAGTGGGTGCTCTTGAATGTAACCAGTGCAGTTTGCCAATGAGGCATTTTTAACTATGAGGCTAGATTAGAACAATAGATTCTAATAGATTTTCTCACTGTGGTTTTTCTTCCCTTTAGTTTTCCAAGTTAAAATCATGTGTAATGAGATATTATGTGTTTTAATGATCCCAAAATTTGTTTTCTATATTTCATATACTTTCATATTTGCATTTAAGACATAATTTAGCTTATCTACTGATCCATCCCCCCCCTCTCAAATAGATAGTTGTGTTCAACAAAGGATTTTTGAAGTAGATATGAATATAGAGGCATCTACATCCTCATTCAAGAGTGGAAAAAACATTTTGAATAAAAAAAACCATAACTCAAGTAATGGTGGAGAAACTCCTCCTAGACACAACATGAGCAAATCATATGGTTCAACCCCTACTCAAGTGAAGGAGAAGTTTTCAAGTACCATAAAGACAACCAAGGGATTGTGAAAAAAATTGGATTTGGTAACTGACTTCATGGATGACATTTTTGACCTAGAGTTAGCCCAAAATCTTAAAAATGTAAGAGATAGTGCACACACATTAATGATGGATAGGATCAGTAGGAAAGAGTATGGCTCTTTTTGTATAAAATATGGGACTACACATTGGCATAATACGCGGTGTCATATGTTCACCCATTCCCCAAGATTATCACTCTTTACGTAGAGAGATACAATAATAGTACTAGAATAATTATTGGTAATGCCAGTTTATGGGTAAAAATAATTATAGATAATATTAGAGAGATGCTCCAAATTAGGTACAATTCAAAGGCCACTATCTACAACATTGAAAGCCTCTAGAATGTTTGGGATTCCTTGGGCTCTAGTAAGGTGCACTTCCTTGGAGATCTCCTCAAAGAAGATGTCATAGAGATGACTCCTCTACCAATGCCCCTATTAAATTTCTCCATGTGGTAGTTGAAGGACACCTTGTCCATGTTGGCCTTCATCTTAGGCATGGATATCAATAACAATATTGACAAATTCTAGTTAGGCACACTCTACCTTGTGAATGTGGCCAAGAAGGGATAAGAGTTAGAGATGGACTTTGTCAAAGCCATTACCTCAACCATAAGGAAAATTTTGGATAATTTATTGGTGATGAGTAATTTTAGTTACCCATCCTTCCTTGTACGCTTTATTTTATACCAGAACTCCCAGTTCTTTTCCAGGTACCTCTAGTTCAACACCTCTAATACAAAGAATTTTCCCAATGTGGTGGGCCCTATCACCATATGGACACATGTCCTATCAAATAATCAATATTATTATGATTTATCAAAGTAGTTCATGGCTCCAATTCTTATGGACCTTAATTGATAAGATATCACCTCTAGAATGAAAAATTATCAATAAGCTTGGCTCATGGGCAATAGAGTTCCTGATGACTAGTTATAAGGAGCCCAATTTTCATTCATTTGAGTACATGGATTTAATGGAGAACCCTTATGGCTTCTCCACAGACTAACTAACATAATCCTAGCCCTCAAGTTGGCTTTCCAACATGATGTAGTGGATTCCATCTATGGGGTAAGGAAGAAATAAAGGACATATATGATGTCCCTTTTGTAAGAGATGACATAATAAGGTAGAAAATGCACTAGGGAACATACTCAAGGCCAAGATATTAGATATCAACCATGTTTTGATAAATTATGGATGGGCCTATGATCTAACAGGATACATATCTAACTTAAATACCACTATCACTCTTAGTCATCAACCTTGACCTTACCTAGAGCAAAGGAAGTCACCCACAGAAGACATCACCAAAAATCATGTGGACCTAGTTCAAATGTCAAAAGATGTCCTTAATCATGGGAGTATTTTTATACCAAGGTCCAAAAATACAACCCAACTAAAAATTTATTGAAAAGGATGAAAACTAGTTCTCCCAATTAGATTGGACCAGGGAGAAGGAAGCTACCTTCAACAAGTATAGGTTTGAAATTGATAAGCTAGCCAAGGGATTATATGATGAAGACCAAGGTGAAAAGTCTGAGAAGCTCTAGGATGAGTTTCACCTATAATAGGTCATGTCTGAGGGATAATCCACTCCAAAAATTTAAGTAAGTAGAGATGAAGAAGAAGACACTCTAGGGGAAGAGGTAGGGGACAAACCCTTAAAGAAGGAAGCAATAAAAGTGGAGATCATGGCCACCTGGAAACCTTCAACATGGATGCCTCCCATGTCTCCTTAACCCCTATACCTATAACAATATAAATACCCTTATGGACACCTTGAATATAGGTCCTCCCAGCTTAAGTGCACTGAGTCACCTATTTTTAGACCTCAACTAGATCCTCTCTAAAAAAAATATGTATTTCACAAATCCACTCCTTTATACTTTTGCTTCCTTACCCACTACCCCTTCCCCCTCTACAAATACATTATAGGTTATGACATAATCTACTACACAACTAAGCACGTCAACTCCCCTTGTCTCTTCATAATCTAACCTAGGAGTCTTACTATAGGTTGTAACACCTTCCACTACTTAACTTGACACCAACCTATCTTCAATATTCTCTTCATCTACTCAATGTTTCATGGGGCCTGACCCCTTCTCTTCCACAATTATTATGTCATCCTATATGCATTTTCTCACTCCCTTGCCTTCATCATCCAACTTATCCTCCCTCATAATGTAATCGCCATCCTCTCCACCTTATGGGCTCCCACCTTTCTCTCCTTCAACCCTCACAATTCACTCACTTCCCTCTATAGGAGTAAGGTCTACTACATCACAATAAAAAATAGTTATTCAATTCATGCTACCTCAAAAATTTCCCTTTACAAGGGAGAAGATCTAAGCACTAGACTGATACCAATAGTTGGTGGATGTAACAAGGGTAGCCTAAGAGGCTTGCATGTAAATAATAAGAGGGAAGTAGGCTAGGGTGAATATTAAGGCTAATATACAATCATTTTATGAACCTACACAATAATCTCTAATGATTTCCCATCTAAACCCTTAGGTAGTAAATCCCTAAGAATAAATACAATTAAGAGAATACACTGTACAACTTATCATCCTTAACATTAATCAGGCCCAACCCATTGACTAGGTCAAGCTCATAGAATAAACATAAAAGTCCATAACTATAGACTATATAAAGACAACTTGATAGTTAGAAAAGACCAAGATAGAGCTCACAAAAGTAAAGGCTATAGTCAATTGCCTTAATGTGAAGGTTAAGGCCAAGGATATCAACCTCAACAAGGCATGGGTTGATCTCCATGGCAGCATCTTGAATAAAAACTTCTAGGGGGATGCTAGCCTATGATTAGCTATCAAGATCAAACTGCAAGAAAAGGAGAAAGATTTGGCTAAAGTTATCCAAAGGCCCTAGAATTTAGATTAGTCACATCAATAATTTCAATAGTAGGCATGTAAAGACTCCTCAGTTCAGTACCAAGAGATTAAAAAGTTGAAAAATGACCTCGTCAATCACCCACATGCCACCATGATCCTTCCCATAGTCAAATAGTTGTACATGTCATATTGAGAATGGATCAAGACCATGCCAACAAATTTTAAGATAACACTAACCTTCATCATAGATGGATAGAATTTATCCTCTTAAGAAATCACATATATTGATTAGATGATTGTTTTCATCTCCCCAAAGGTCCCAAAGTTGTAAATCCTTGTTCAAAATTGCTACATCATTTCTCCTAAAGTGTTATCAATAATAGGGGTGACCAATTAGAGGCAGGCAATGATGAAGGTTAATGAATTCTTTAGCTGCAACAAGGCAACAAATAAATGTAAGGAATTTCTTAATGCCTTAAAAAAGGTAGTCCTAGAAAGGTAGGGACACATAAAATAATTAATATAGTTGGGACTCCCCTCCCTTTTCTTAGATGATAACAGTGTCTTCCTCGAGGACCAAAAACAAGGTAATGCTTGAGTAGAAGCATAATGACCAGACCATCTTCGTGGCTCTCAATCAATCACCTAATGTCTCTGAGGTGGAGAAATTTTTTCATCCACTCACCCAATTATAATTTTAGATAGTCGTAGTGGTTAAAGGCTTAGGAAACATCTCCTTCAAGGAGATAATTAATCTAGATAGAGCCTTCAATCCTGTCAATAAGAAGACCTAGCCAAAGGAGGAAGAATGGGTGCCCTTATAGGTATCCCTTCAAAAGTTATATTTTTTCATACCTTCCTCCCATATTTTTAATTTTTTTTGGATTGGTTTGAGTGCTATAGCTTTTAGGTTCTGTCATCCATAGGTGGATGCTCCTATGACTCACCAAGAACTATGGATCAGTAATCCACATTTTTTTTGAGAAGTTCATTTCTTATTTGGGCTCACATAATAGATACATAGTTCCTTAGCACCTTCTATAAAATCCATTTTGAGTCCCTTTCTTCTTCAATCCCCTTTTCTCAAACATCTTCTTAAGTTCTAGCCTTTATGTACTTTCAACACATGGTAGTATGATGCTCATCTAGATCGAGGAGACATTATTTTCACTTAGGTGGAGTGCAAGCTTGACACATGGTAGTTATGCACTCTCTAAATACTTTTCATTTTAGGTTAAGCCTCCAAGTAGTGCCATTGGCTGATGAGAGGAAATATGGGCCCCACTAAGTGGTTAATGAAAATATTCACATAGTTTTCAATGCATGGCATCCTCATGCTCATTTTAGGTACAAAAATGCCTAACTCCCTCTAGAATATAATCTATTTGAAACATGTCACCCCAAGCTCAACCTCACCAAGGAATACCCTAACCTCTCTGAAGAATTTCCATTTCAACATGTGTCACTTTTGCGCTTACCCAAGATCAGTGTTGGTCTACCCAAATTTAAAGTAGAATCATTAAAAAATGGTGTGGGTCCCCTATTTTGAGCAAAGATTTTGAAATACTTTAGGCTTAGCCTAAGGTGTAATATATTGATTTTTTTGAGGACCAAGGTTAGTAAATGTAGTATAGGTAGGATGACTCCAGGAGTATACACATGGTGCCACCTCATTTCTCCCAAGTCTAGTGGCCTTAACAAAATAATATAGTTACACCATATCTGAGATCTGGAGGCTAATTGCACTCATGAGATCGAGACCTCCTTTTAGTTGCAATGGCATCATCATGGGTGTAAGTGAGGGAATATCTAGGTGTCACTTCCCTCATAAATTTACCCCACCTATTTATTCACAACTCATTTCTTTTGTAAGAGGCCGATTATTAATTTTGTAATTTTTTCTAGCTTATGATCAACAATTATAATAGACTAGGATAACAACAGTTAGGTTTTTTATTCTACAACCTTAATAATTACAACTCATAGATGTGTTTTGGACATTTTTATGTGCCTTTTTGGCCTTCTATATTTGGTTCTCAATATACAATGAAGAGGACATTATTTTATGTGTTTATTTAGAGAGGAAAATGATCTCTATTTGTTATTTTTGTTCTTTTACTCCCATAGTGTAGACCTTTACTTGTTTAAAGATCTTAATTCATGCTTCAGGATCCTTTATGATCTATAGTGTTAAGGATTTGTTCTATTTTATGAAAGTGTATGTAAATGTTTCAAATATATTGGCATATTGTCTCTATTTAGATTTATTTATTTATTTTATTTGTTTCCCTTATTCATATCCCTTTTCCCCCAAATTTGAATGAACAACCATATTCTAATATCTTGGAGGTCATAGACCAAACTCAGTCCCACATCTATAAAGTTTCCCATAGATGATGTTTAATTTGAAGCAAGATTTTTAGGTATCAATAGAAATAATTACTCTCATTGGACTAGATGAATTACAAAGTAACTAACTCCAGGTAGATAACATCACACATGTGAGTATCCTAAAGAACAAACATACATTTAGCATTGGGAAAATAGTTACTCCTCATGTTATAGGATCACTTTTCATGCTATAGGATCACCATCCATGAGCCATCTCATGGGATCTCACACCTAAATGTTACTTAGTTATCTTACCATGTTATTAAATAAACATAGGTATTTATGCCATTCAAATAACATGCATATGACCATGCATGTTCATTATTTAAATAGTCTTGTGCATTAACTTAGCTATTTATTAATAAAAATTATGATTTAGTAAATCATTGACAAAGTATATTATTCAATCATATAACTAAGTGTTAACTTAAAGTTTTCCATAACCTGCTATTTTTTATCCTCATTTTGAGTTTATTTGCCAAACACATGGATTATTCACATCCTAATAATCACAACACCAAGTATATCATGAAGTTCATTGCCAATGCACACTTATACTTTTAAGCATGTTTATCTTCTATAACCAGTGACATTATATTCTCAAGAAAGCAATTAATGATAATTTAGTCAACTTTCATTAACTAGGAGTTTTATTGTAACCTTTGAGTTAGTAAAATTTAAGACAATATCATATATCTAAAACACTATTACACCATTAATAGTATAATTCATAATCCAAAATGTGGATCCGCATACAAAGACCATTATTCTAGCTTACTTCATTACTTATTCAATGGAAGTAATCTCGCATAAAATGACATTGTGACCCATAAGCATCCATTACTATTGCATAGTAATGAGAACATATTACATGAATCACCATAGTCTATATTCAAAATCTATTTACCACAATTTAATTTCAACCAAGGTTATAAACATAAAACCATGTTAAGACCATGTGTCTAATAATGACATTACAATTAAGGGTTACCTTATATCATCACTCTAATGACATAACAATTGGTAATTTCACATGTTAGATAAACATTCCATGTTATGAGAATATCACCAAATAAAATTTTATCAAGAAACCCAAATGAAAATATATGTATGGTCTCACCAAGTATATTTACAACTTCTAACTGATTCTAGCATACCATAATATAACACCATCATATTCCATGTAATTCAAGGTTAAGAACATTTTAGTTTCAATTGTTCTAAATTAACAATTTTCAATTTCATGCCTACTTAAAATCCACAAGTATGGCACTAAAACATTTTCATAAAACAATATCAAAAGATCAAGCAAAACATAAGGTATTCTAATACACTAATGCTCATATGATAAATAGATCCTAATATAAATGATCACCAAAGAATAATTATAGTGGGTTGAATATATAAGAACCACATAACTATCATCAAGATTACCTCTAGTGTCTACAACATATCAACTAATGTCCATATTTCAACTAGATAATATTATAAAATCTCATAATGTAAGAAGATGATCTATCACATAAAATGAGTAAACAACTTCAATCCATTGGTCTAATAACATATGTTAACAAACATGAATAAGGAAAGATTTCACATGGAATCTAAGTGCAACAACAAAGTAGACAAACACTGCCAAGAGGACACCCCTTGATACTAGCCCTATGAGTCCAACCATTGGTAGCCCTTTCCACTCCAACCATAAACTTGGTGGAGGGTTTTGATAACTAGATACTCAGTCAAGGTATGATATATACACATAACACTGAGCCACCAATAAAGACTTAAAAAACTATCAATAATGACAAGACATAATGTAAGAACATAAAACTAAGATAGTCAGCCAAACTGGTTGGATCAAGCCATACCTAAGGCACACATTGGGTCTTTAAATAGGATGACTTATAATGTAAAATAGGGTCTATAAATTCTAATCCATAAGATGGTGGGTCTAAATAACGTCCAATGCCTAGCCCTAGGGATTTATCCAAATATGGAATATTTTAAACTTCATGGAAATCAATCCATAACAGGTACACCAATTAAGTCAAGTAAAAATATAAGGCATAAAATTCATAATAGTATTTAACAATTTGATTTATTATAGGAAAATGTGAATGACTAGATGTCAAGGGTAGGA
This sequence comes from Torreya grandis, assembly GCA_037957365.1. Lineage (NCBI taxonomy): Eukaryota > Viridiplantae > Streptophyta > Pinopsida > Cupressales > Taxaceae > Torreya > Torreya grandis. Next base: position 27,144 of record JARHVA010011017.1, read on the forward strand.
AACTGGCAAGGCTTCACATGTATATACATATATATCCAAACATTAATAAAAATTTAATATACATGAATTCATCTCAACTCCAAAGAATATCTGGATAGCCCAAATGTTAATATTCACACATACATAGTTGGCTAATAAAAAGTTCTAAGCCCAAGGGTGATTAAAATAGGACACATAAGATAAATTACAGAGTTAGTATTAAAATATGGAGAATCTAAATTAATTATTTAAACTTAATATAAATAGATTAACTATAGAAAAATCACCCACAAGGATCACTAAAGTAAAGGTTGATTTAGTTTAGATTAAAATTATAATGGTAAAAGACATTGATTCACCAACCATAGAAATTATGCTCAAGTCCAGAGTAAGTAGCCACAAATATTTAAGACCCCTAAAATGGTTTTCCATAATCTAATCAATAATTAACTCCATATCATCTACAACCAATAGGGATAGGATATGGTGACCTATTCATATTTATATAGGTTAAACAAAGTATTAAGGGAATGCTAAAATTTTGAAGTTGCTTAGTCAAGGTGTAGGAGTCATAATATTAAATTCATTATTTATCAACAACTAGGAATAATTAATTACAACCATCAATTGGCATGGAATTCCACTAAAAAGGACGTTCAGTGACTCAAATACATAGTCATGGCATCTGGTTAAGCAAAGTGTGGCCATGGAATAACTTAATGAGATCAAAATCTCCCAAATCCTACAAATTCAATATTAACCAGTCCAATATTAATAAATAAGGCAGTTATAAAACCAAGTTGTATGTTTATGTTGTCTAGGTCATGACACTTGCAGCATAATGAGAGAAATTAAAAAGCATTCATAGTTCATTTTAGATGAAAAATCCTATTTAGTTGTCAAATGACCCACCTAAATCATTGGAAGAAAGGAAGATGCACTATACCAGTAGAAAATCTGCCATTGTTACTCCTTTCCTTCCTCCATTCTCCAACAACATTTATCCTCTACACATTTTCTCTTCTCCTTCCTACATTCATCTCCCCAATTATTTTCTCAATATATCCATTATATTTATATTATGTGTTCATTTTATTTTACTTCTCCATTTTGTTTCACTTTTGCATATCTCTTCTTTCCTTCCCTTTTCTTTTCTTTGCAGTCCATATATTTTCCTTTAACCTTTGCATGCTTTTCTATTATTTTTGTCCTTCTTATCTTCTCTAAGTGTTATACTTACTTTCCCCCACCTATGTCCTTTCTTCCTAAAATGTGTCCCTCTAAATGCCATGCATGACCTGTATACACCATCCTTTCACCGCTACTTATCTATCCTTATCTTTTCTTTTCCGTAAAATGTCATTACTTTCCTGGTCATACCCCATGATTTTTGTCCTATCTTTTTCTTACCTATTATATACTAAGTTGTAATTTCCAAGGTTGATCCCCCCATTTTGTCCTTCCCTTACGCTTAGTTCCTCTCCTTTTATCTCTATACGCCATACCTACCCCTACCTAAATGCCCATACATTTGTTGCTTCACCATAATGGCATTTCCCCAAGTCAATGCTACCTTAGAATATATCCCAAGCCATAGTAAGTAAAATAAAATATATAAATACATACATACATACATAAATATCCTCCTAGCTACATTTCAAGTCACTCAGAAATAATTAAATATATGTAAAATAATGAAATTCAATAAAATAAAGAAATAATACAATATTAAACATTTCCATAGATTGGAGTAAGCATTCTACCCAAAGAAATAAAATAATACATATACAAATAAATTAATATATAATAATAAAAATCCTATAATCAATTTTTAATTCAATGAAGTCACAAAAATAATTAAGAATAATAAAATCATTAAGTCAAACTAAAAATCCACAAATAATCAACTTGAACCTTGGATAAAAAAAAATGAAATCTTCCATAATTGAAAAAAATAATAAAATCATTAATAAATACAATTGATAATATTTTCAATTTATAAAAATATGATAATAATACATAAATCACCAAATTGTTAAATAAATATGAATTAATAAAATATAAATCAGTAATGAATAATTAAGAAATAAAATCATTAAATAAAATGATTAACAAAAGTATAGGGCTAATAGAATGATAATAGTCATCATTAATTGACTGAAGGTAATAATATCAATAATAAAATTCATTAAAATGATAATGATTACTAGGATCATAAAATTTACATGAATATCTAGGGAATTAATCCTCCATAATGGAGGTTACTAAGGATGTTCTCTAGGGTCAAGAGACCCACATTGGTGAAGACAAACCCAAACCAACTTAGCTACTGAAAACTACTCACATGGCTCAACATAAGCATCTATGACACCCAAGAAAGACAACCAAACATGAAGGTATAACATAAAGCACATGAAGGGTAGGCAAGAGAATCAATGATGTTAAAACTTGATAAAACTAACAAGGAACAATATCAAAACATACATGTTCATAGTAAGACATGACCAATAATGCGAAAAAAGCAATAACATAAAATTATAAACATGAAGGTGGCTTAGCAATATATAATACATGTTATACCTATCAGAGTGGCATACCATTTGATCAATCACCCACAAATATACTTGAGATGTCTAAACCTACTATCGAGCATAGTTTGCAGCCTACTGCTTGCATCCACCTAATAAGACATCAATAGTACCTAAAATATGCCTATAAATAATAATAATTTAGAACAAATCAATAGTCATGAAATGATAATAAATTATAATAATCTATAACCATGAAGGGACTATAGTTAGTACTAATGACCATGACCCCGAACATACCCTATGACATAACCAATAGCTACAAGAAAAATTAGCATCAATCCACATCTAGTAGAACATGATATATCAATGACATATAATAGTTTAATTAGTAGAATTATCATATACAAACAATAAGACAAAATGAATCTAATGTAGGTAGTATGTATATGAAGATGTACTAAATCCTATGAGAGCATCAATCACAACATAACATCTCACATCAGCTATCTAAGGTACCTCCATCACATCCATCCAAAATCAAACCAACATCAACTATCATCAGTCAAATTACTATTAAAAACATGAAAATTAAGCCATAATCTAGTGTCTATAAGGGGAGACATGTTTGGTTCATGAAAAAAAAAATCATCCACTGAAAGCATAATGAAGGCAACTACAAGTAACCATAAAATAGAATATTAATCACAAGTTACCACCTTAGGAGGTGGAAGTGGATGATAATCCTTGGGAAGCACTAACCAAATAGTGAGTTTCATGTCAAAAATATTCAAAATATTCCAACCTGTTAGTGCCCAAAATTGAACTAAATTAATTGAGCCCATGTTAAGCATAGATGCATAATTTATTTATTCCACTTCATATTTCAAGTGTTTTTAAAAGGTCAAGTGTCCTATTAAATTGTTCTTTACTAGCCTTTGGTCTATCAAAAACCAAGTTGAATTCATGTCTTATCACCTTAAGACCCTTGTGCCAATTGCCCTAGCTTAGGCCCTTTGATTTAAATTCAAAATTAGTGAGAGTAATTTACATAGAAATGCTTTAAATATGCCATGGACTTAGTTTAAATTTTATACTAAGGTTTAGTCATGTTTATTAACAAGACCAAACCTTAGCCTAAAATTCATATTTGGTCCCTTTTGTTTCTTATGACCCTTAATCCTTTTATCTGTTCCATATAATTAATTCTTGGTCACTTTTCTATAAATTTAGCTTCGAGTCCTATCCTAAAGCTTTTATCATATTTATTTATGCACCAAGACCTTACGCTAATATTTTATAATAAGTCCTTTAAACCCTGAGCTCTGAATTCATTATTTTCATTGTTAAATTGGAGCCAATCACAACCAACCCAATGAATCATAATCCAATGGTGTGGGTGAACTCAGATGGAGATGATCAAATGACACAAGATTAAAGTTGAAAAGTTAAAAGGACACAAGACAAGCAAGCATGTACTAAGTGTTCATCTTGCAGGGCATGATTAAAATTTTGATCTTGTTCATGTTGATCGATATTTTGACATATCCCTAGGATGAGTGAGAAGGTGACAAGTGTCACCATCACAGCAACCCTATTAGGGATTCGATAGTGAGCGGGAGTTAGCAAGTCAAAAATCCTTTAGAAAGATGTGAGAAGGATAAGTGTCAAAATATTAGTGATTGACCAATAAAGTCAATGGTTCATGGTCGATCATGCATGTAGTAGATTAATGACATGAATGAGAGTAGACTTTTCAAAGGTTCCAAAAGATCTATAGGAGTGACAAGTGTCATAATCTTGACTACTAGTCTCTAGAGCTAAAGGTATGTGATAGATTCAACATGTCAATAGACCTATGAAGGGATCTAAGAATGATATGTGTCACCATCTCAGGTGCCCAGGAAGAAGATCAATGGTTTGTGGGTTTTCTCATATGTTAATAAGTAAATAATATTTTGAGCAAGCATGAATATGATGCATGTCATAACCATGGTAAATGAAATAAAAATCAACCAATAACATTCTACCTCCTAGATTATGATTTGATGATGTGAGGTAGGGGTGTAATTTTCAAATAACTTAGATTAAATGAGAAGCTATTGTGAAGTAGGAATTTGACTCAAGAGAGGATGGTTAGTATCATGGTAGTTCCAAAAATGAAATCAAAATTGAAATAAACACACTACTATAACATCTCTAGGCCTAGTTATAAGGGTGAGCTTAGTTAACAAAAAAAAATGGAAACACAACTAAAACATGAAAGAAACCTTATTTCACCTTTATTGGATGCTCCAAGATTCTTGTTGTAGTGGCATGCTTGGTTTTGTACTCATGATTTTGCATCAATGGAAGCTTGGCTACCTCCATCTCTCCTTGGCACCTTGTGTCTTTGGCTTGGCTTTTGGTTAAATATTTTGGCATTATAACACTAATTGCATGAAGCTTTCAAAGTCATTTGTGCATGATAAATTTGTCTTATGTGATATTTTTAGAATAAATTTTGCATGGTAACTTTACACAAATTAAGCTTAAAATGATGTTCATGGTCTCTCTATTTATAGATTTTTGAGATTGGTCAAGATCAACCATGACGATCCATCTCAAGATTAAGATGTGTGGCTATGGATTTATCCAATATTTGGAATTAAATCCATAAATATCATCAAGATAAATAAGCATTAAAGAGGCATGGGAGGCATTAACTAGGCATGGGTAACCCATAATCTTGATATTTATGGTATTTATGGCATATGGATGTCTTTCCAAGAAATGAGGTCACCTAATGATGAAAATATTAAATATTCATTTCTAAAAAAAAGTATTCAAAAATTTTCCATAGAATTATTAATTAGGCCCTACTTTGGTTTAATTAGCTCTTAAGCATGATTAAACACTTTATGCACAAATTATTCAAGTTGATCAGAATGTGTTGTTATTCATATAAAATTTTACTAAATTGGAATTATGATGTAATTTTAGATGAATTGGATGCATCATCCCATTTAGGATATTGACAATACCAAAAAACAAAGGTCCATTTCTTGTATAAGAGATTTGATAAAAAAAGAGCAATCTAGAGCACCCAGGTGCAAAATTGGCATTTTGACTTGAAATGATCTGATCAAAGTTAACTAGTCCATAAAATGTATTATCCCATTTAGTGATACCCTGGCCAAAATCAGCACTTGAATATGTTTGTTTCAAAGCTTTTAATGTGTTTTAGTATTTTTAGGCCAAATTGTGTATTTTATATAGAATTTGGTCAAAAGCCTAGTTGGAGGTTATGAATGGCCAGTTTTAGGTGTCTACAGTTTACCCCAATTTGAGAATATGTTGCAAACCATAGGCACAACATGTCTTCTCAAATAATGAGTAAAGGCTTATATGCCAAAAATAAGATGATTGAATAAAAATCTCCAAATGGTATTTGGAAAGCCTATGATGATGCCCCCTTAAGGGAGTGGCCATAAAATATGTGGATGGATGGTCCCTCAAAAAGAAATAAGAAAAAAGTGAAAATTAACCTATGGTGGAGATTAATCCAAATAAGAAAATGATTGCATGTATTGATTTAAAAATTATTGATTTTCCCAAAGGTAGTTATAATCCAAAATAAAAGTGAAAATAATGATTTGCCCGTAGGCAGTTATAATCATTAAGAGGACCTAAATTGGATAAAGATTATTTATGACCCAATTAGGGCTGATAAGCAAGCACAACTCAAGGATATAACTTGGAATACATATCAAAGATGAGCAGTCACAAAGTGATGAGAGAGATTAATAGAAGAATAAGATTGATCAATGTGAATGATTTAATTATACCTACTAATAAGGAAATTCTTATCCTTACTAGTAATAATAAAACTAGAATGGTCAATGGATTGATTTGAACAAGGGTGGGATGGAACGATTTGCCAAGGTCCCAAGGATAAACTTTTATAGATCCATCAATTTTAGACTTTATTAAAGCTAATTTTTACTATAACATGTGACGGTAGGCATCATGATAGAAAACCATGAAGACTTGGATGAAATATGCATAAGGAAAGACTCTCAATCTAATAAACACTTGAAAATAATACACCAATGATAAAAATGATGATGATAATGTTGACATATGAATATAGATGGACTCAAGAATAATGTGCATAAGGAATCACCCAATGAACACATATAGACTAAGTTGAGGCAATAGTACTAAAAGAAAAAAAAGGCAAGCAAGCAAGAAAAAACAAACAAATAAATAATTTGAAATAAACAAACAAACAAACAAAAACCCTAAAAATAAAAGCAAAAGAAAGCATCGTAACAATGAGCATGCCCTAGTAAGGTGGATCGAGGATAACTAACTAGGCTTAGACAAGATAAATTTTTTTGGATTTTTGAGATGTTATGAATGTTTTTGGATTTTTGAGGTATCTCAACTCATAGGAGAATGATAAGATACCTGCTCACAAAATGGTGAGAGTGTTTGGTTGAGGTTGATCACAAAATGGTGAGAGCATGGCTTAGGGGGACTGAGGTAACCTAAACATAAATTGTGCATGACCTACATAGTCCTAAAATGACCTTAAGTCAAAATAATTCCATACACATAAAAAGGTGTGGAAAAAACAACTAGGTCCCAAAATGTTCTCATATTTGGCAAATGGCCAGTCAAATGAAAATAGCAATGATAAGGTAATACAATAATGCATGATAAATAAATGTTACCCCTAGTTTTCCCATAAGTAGTTATAACTAGGATACAACAACATAGGTCAATGATACTTATTTACCCATAGGTAGTTATAATTAGTAGTAAGACTAGTGAGACACTAATTTTCCCATAGGCAGTTATAATCAGGATCACATAAACCAACATAAGATTGAAAATAAAAGATATCTTGCTAGATCAAGTGTCACACTACTTTCATAGACTATCATTGTAAACACATATTTGATAAGATTTTAAACTTGATTGGAATCCCCTCATAAAGAGATGAAAGAAGAACCAAACTAACCAAGATCAAAATAGGATTGGATAGGATGACTAAAAATAGGTTTTAGTCTAGGTAGGAATAGAATGGTAAAATGGAATAGTCTTGCTCTGGGATAATGAAGGTTTTTAATAGATTGGATAAAATATAAGAGGGTTTCCCAAAAGTGAGAATGTGATCAGTTGGGATATGTGACAATGGTAAATAGGCATGGCATTTGAAATGGTAAGGTACATGTTTTTGGCCTAGGTAGGATAAATGGCATATGATTCTATTATTATTGTTGACATAGAGATGCATGTCCTAATCAAAAAATGATACAAATAAAATAATCAATCATGTTAATTTCTAGCCCACACTCATCTCAATAGCTTCTCTATCAAGAACAACTTGCAAATTTGGTTACCAAAACTGGTTTTATGATCTTCATTAGTCATTGATTTTGATTCCTTAAAGGATCGATACAAGCTATCTTTATAGCCTCTGTAAAGGAAATTAAGGTCATGGATGGTAAAAGGGATAAAATTTGGATGATAAGTTTGTTTGTGAAATAGAATGGTTGATGATAATGAAATGTGTAATGGTGGGAAACAAATGAAGATCAGGACTTTGAATCACACGTAATGTTAATAATGTTAGATTTGACATAACTTTAGTTGTGATGGGGCTGAAGACTTGTTCTCTTGATAGGACCACTATATTTCTCTATTACTTAGGCCCAAGATTATCTACCATCTAATTAGGTTGTAGATAGGAAGCTATTTTGATTTGATCTTTGATTTTGTCTTCATCAAGTAGTGAAGAAATTTTGTGCTCACCTATTGGTGCCTTGACAAGGTTTTCACTAGTGAAGTTGTCTTTATTATTCCATAATGCCTTTGAGAAGGTTTCATTATGGAATTTTGAATTTTGAATTTGATTATCTTCTAGTATTTATGAAAAAATTTCACTAGAAGATGATGAGTTTGAACTTTGTTTATCCCTTAGTGCCTCTGAAAAAGTTTCACTAGGACAATGTTCTTCTACTACATGAATTTGGTATTGGCCTCCTTACTCTTCTTTAAATACTATGTCATCATGGATGTAGTTAAATAAAGTGTGATTTTGTTGATCCCAATCAACACTTGTGCAAGATAGAATGTCAATAATATGGCTATTTTGGTTGGTGGTAATGGCATGTCGAATGGTAATGGAATGGAGAGAGACTGCACAATCCTCATAGAAAATATGAGGATAATTCATGTTGAATTTGAAGTACTCAACCTCAAAAATTATAGAAATATCACAAATGTATTCAAATTGATCTATGAGGCATACGTAACCAATATTGTAATAGTCGTAAATGTATTCTATTTTTGAATCTAATTTTGACTCAATGGACTCTAAATTTGATGTTGAGACTAATGTTGAATTTGATTCTTATGCTAAATTTGATGTCAGTTCATGAATAGAACCTGAATCTAATTTTGATTCTTCATCTGATGGGTACTCTATTATAATGATGTCTTATTGAATGTTTGGTATTGGATAAGTAATAGCCTATGATGGCATAATGGGCTCCATAAAGACTAGTTTATCAAAGTGAGACTCCTCCATAATGGGAAAAATGTCAAGAGACAACTCCTCAGAGACTGAATTATCAAAGGGAGGCTCTTAAAAAATAGGCATATGGTTAAGGTAATGATTTTCCCAAAGGTGGTTATAATCATTAAGAAATGACTCAGTAAAGATTGGCTTATTAGAGTGAAAATCATTAACAACTGGTATCAGATCAATAGGTGATTCATCATAGATCAACTTATCGTAAATGATTGGTTTAATAAAAATATCTTGGATTTGTTGGTTCTCTTGACCTTGGGTTTGAATGAGTTGGAAAATACCAATTTTGAACATAGCTTGGTCTTCAAATGATTAGATGGGTTAAGGATTTGATTGGATTGGTATCTAACAAGGAATGGTTTATGGTTGGATAATGGTAGGGCATTTGGGAGCATGATTTTTCCTTTGAGCCAAAGGATGAAGTCTTGACATCATAATAATAGGATGGTGTGGATCTTGGTTGATCGCAAAAACCAAAGGACTAGGTCTTGGAATGATGAAGGGGCATTGTGGAGTATGGCTTCTCATACAATCTAAAGGATGAGGTCTTGTAAGGACAAGTTTTGGGTATTGTGGAGCATGCTTTCTCACATAATCCAAAGATCAGGTCCTGGTATAGAAATGGTTAGGCATTGTGGTCTTAAAATAGAAATGGTATGACGTGGTGGAGCTGTATTACTCACATAAGCCAAAAAATCTAAGTCCTCTTCATAAACCATATCATCCTAATCACTAACTTAATTTGAATTTTGTGGATTTTGACTATGTTCCCCATATAGAGTATTATAGGGTAAATAATAAAACTCCTTATAAAATCTTTCTCTATAGGGGTTTCTAGTGGGATTTTGTGCAACTATTCTAGCATAAGTTGGATTGTACATGAATCTACCATAAATGTAGCTAGACATGTCTACATAAATGATGAAAAATATAAAACAAAAAGGCTTAAAGTTATACAAACTTTTAAAAACTATGTCTAAAAGATAAATGGTTCAAGCCTGGTCTAACTTGGTCAAAATGGTGGAGTTATATTTTCAAGCAATGATTTGTACTTAGACTTGGAATAAAACAATCTAACATCAAATGTCATATGCACAAAAGGTTAATCATATGAATAAAAATTAACATGTCAAAAATATATGTCAAAGTGTTCCAAATAAGGTCTAAACTAGGAAAGGGAAAAGAGTCACTCAGTCTTTTGTCCAAACATAAAGTCAAAATCTAGGCTCAAATAGGCTATGCTTGGACTTTTGGCCAAATAATGTCAAAATATAGGCTTGAAACAAAGGCATGATATAAATTTTATTTAATCTAACAAGTTTATAAAATGCTTTGACATAGACCCAACACAAGAAATCAAATACAAATATGATCAGTTGGCATTAGGCACAAGATAAAAAGGCTCTTGAAGAAAGGTTGTGTTCTCCCAAATAAATGTACAAATGATGATGATGATGATGATGATGATGATGATAGGTTTTGAACAAATAAACCATCAATAGATTTTAAATTTGGGTAATCAATTAACCAAATTTATGCAACCCAAAAAAGAAATATATATGTATCAGCCCCACAAATTAAGGCCTAAACAAAAAACAATCAATTTTTGAATCCAAAATTAACAAGGTTAATTGAAGACTCAATGTTGAAAACTAGGTTTTCATCAAACAAGCTAAACAAGATCGAACAACATGACAATGCATAAACAAGGTCCAAATGACTGACATGACATGGTGAGAAACAAAAGATTTTTGGTGCAATGTTAAACAAGTCTTGAATTAAATTGAGTAGCCTAACGACCTAAGCATGCTCAAATGATGTGATCAATGTTATGCTTCAAAGACTCGAAGGCAAAAAATGGATTAACATGTTTTGGGTAGCATAATGCTACCCTCCTCAGTGTAGATACATGGTTTTGACATGGTTTATAAACAAACAAATAGATTTTAGTCTCAAAACATAACAAGAAAATAAAAATGACCAAAATACACTAAGTATAATAATCTAAATCCCAGTAACGGTATGGAAATGTGGGGTTGATTAAACTAGCAAGTTTTCAAATGTTTCTAGGGGGATCAATTAAATAATGACTTTTACATCATGATGCAAAAAAGTACATAATTGGGTGTTTACAACACTTGGATTGTTTTAAAAATATCTAGTTATTTTTGAAACTACTACATCTATCATTTTCTTAGTATAATGTGATGTACAAAGTGCAGATACATCCCATGTGCAACTTCATCACTAGAAGGTGCTTTAACCACTCAAACCTTCGATCCTAGTGGGAGTGGATGAAGTTAGTGCTAGGAGATGAAACCTTGGGTCAAAGATTTTCTAAAGAACTCATGAGAGGTAATGAATTCCCCCTCATAAGCTAAGATGTAATGAAATAAAAGACATAAAAGAAAGATATTAGGGTCACTTTCAAGATCACCCAAACTATTGCAATTTTTTGGGGAGTGCTTTAGATGATATTCTTTCTAAGCCTTAGACTAGGCTTTTTACAATAATTATAGGTGATTTTGATTCCAAGGGTTCCCTGAAAGGGATAAGTGGAAGAGCATACATGTGACATCCCTCTCTTTTCCAAACAAAAACTAGTTCAAACAACTATTGAATGCAAAAAATTGAAAAGATGAGTTCATTTTGAAGCATCAATTTGAAAGATTGATTGGTGTTCTTTTGACCCCTTGGTCTTAATTTATAACATTGAAATTTTAACTATCAAACATTTATTTTAAGCACATAAATTTTCCATTAAGTACTAAAACAAAGTTCGTAGTTCATTTTAAAAGCATGTAAAAGATGGACTAAAATATGTTTTATCAAATTCCCAAGCTTGATCTTGAAATAAAAATGTTGAGTATTCTTTAGATTTGAAGCTAATTTGAAAATTGAAGGAGAAAATTTGAAATTTGAGGTCTCTATTAAAAAGTTAAAATTACCTAATCAATAATGTTGTTTGCTACAAAATCACCACTGTCAGATTAAAAAAACACAAAAAATGCAATATCATTGTTTATGAAAAATCATTACCCAGAGTTACAAAATCATTTCCCAAAAGAGAGATATCACTGCCCAAAATAGATGATATCACTGCTCAATACAATATCACTATTTATCAGATAGAAAAACACAAAAAATATGATCCACTATGAAATTACTACATGGAATGATGATATCATAGTTTAGTGAAAATACTACCCGAAGAAATGAAATCACCTCTCAAAATAATGAAATCACTACCTATAAGAATGGCATTACTTCTCTAGATGATGATATCATTGTTATAGACAATGATATCATAGATAAATCCCATAAATTATTGTGAATAATGATTTTATTCACACAAAATCACAACTACATAATAGTGATATCATTACAAAGAGAAAAACTAAGGTTCGAAGAACAAAAATGCAATTAAAAAAAGAGAAATTTATCTTAAAATACTTCAATCTTGTGAACCTCCCACTCTAAGATCCTGCATGGAAAGGATTAATACTTTACTTGGAGAGGCTTTTTAACAAATTTTGTGGAGAAATATCCCACCAGGCGTGCCATTATGTGAACTATGAATTTAACACAAGAGAGGCTGGTTAGTATCATGTTAGTTCCAAAAATGAAATCAAAATTAAAATAAACACACTAGCATAGCATATCTAGGACCAATTACAAGGGTGAGCTTAGTTAACAAAACAAAATGGAAACACAACTAAAACATGAAAGAAACCTTCTTTAATCTTCCTTAGATGATCTAAAATGCTTGTTTTAGTGGCTTTCTTAGTTCTATGCTCACAAAGTCTCCATCAATGGAAGCTTGGCTACCTCCATCTCTCCTTGGTACCTTGTGTCTTTGGCTTGGATTTTGGTTAAATATTTTGGCATTATAACACTAATTTAATGAAGCTTAAAAATTCATTTGGGCATGATAACTTTGGATTATGAGAGATTTTGGGAATCAATTTGTCATGATAACTTTGCACAAATTAAGCTTTAAAATGATGTTCATGGCCTCTCTATTTATAGAATTTTGAGATTGGTTAGGATCAACCATGACCATCCATCTCAACATTGAGATGTGTGTCCATGGGTTTATCCAATATTTATAAATAAATCCATAAATATCCTCAATATAAATAAGAATTAAAGAGGCATGGGAGGCATTAACTAGGCATGGGTGACCCATAATCCTAATATTTGTGGTATTTATAGCCTAGGGATGTCTTCCTAAGAAATGAGGTCACCTAATGATATAGATATTCAATATTCATTTCTAAATACAAGTATTCAACAAGTTTCCATAAAATTATTAATTAGGCCCTAATTTAGTTTAATTAGCTCTTAAGTATGATTAAGCACTTTATTAACAAATTACTTAAATTGATCAGAATGTCTTGTTATTGGTCCAAAATTTGATTGGATTGAAATTAAGATGAAATGTCAGATGCATAAGATGCACCATCCCATTTATGATGTTTCCAACACCAAATAACAAAGGCATATGTATTATTCAAGATATTTGATAGAAAAGAACAATCCAGAGCACTTGGGAGCAAAACTGGCATTTTGACTTGAAATAATCTGATCAAAGTTAACTGGACCATAAAATGTATTATCCCATTTAGTGATACCGTGGTCAAAATCAGCACTTGAATATGTAATTTTTAAAGCTTTTAATGTGTTTTAGTGTTTTAGGAAAAACTTTTCATTTTAGATAGAAATTGGTCAAAATCCTAGTTGGACGTTATGGATGGCTAGTTTTAGGTGTCTAAAACTACCATGTGGTGAAAGAACACTATCCCAATAGAGATTGATTATGTAAAGTGTAGAAATCCCATTGATTCTCTAAATAACATGATCTTGGGGGTTTTAATAAAGATATAACGGCTCAAAATAAAATCTAATGCTAAAGGGATGTTGGGATCCTGTAGAGCTACCAAGTTGCATGCTCACGTTCATCATGCAGACAAGGATCTCACAGTTCTAGTCTTAGGTGAACATTTCAATAAAGTTAAAAGTAAATGTGGACATGAAAAGTGCCAAGCCCATTACTCACAGTTAAAGCTCAAACATATTTTTAAGATCTAGTGGTAAGAATGAATTATTAATAGTTTAATAGGGCCAAAGATCTACAAATGGGTTACCATGTGGTGTAATAGCATTTAAGCAATCGATACTATTGGGAAGGTAAATAAGGAACCTATGGAGATACCAAGTGGTAGGATCTCAGAGGCCCTTGTCAATATGAATAGCTCACAATGAATTAAATTTATAGAGACTTATTAAAGGATCGATGGTGAATATATGATCCAAATTTAAGATTGAACGAGAAGGTGACACATGTCTTATGGTGACAAATGATCACATTTTAAAAACTAATGAATAACATGACAATGCCACATAAGCATATACATGATATTCAAGGACCCTATGAAATGAAATTAATTAAGCTTTCACCATTGACAATAGTTTGAATAGTCAAATTGTAAATGAGTCATGGTAGATGTTCAATAAATTTGAGGATTTGAAAGTAATTATAGATTGATTACATGACTCTATGGCCTATGGGCAGAATTAGGGCAAAGAATGTGTTTTCTTGATATGTCAAATGCTAGTTCTAAAATGTGACCCTGATGTATGAATTATGTATAAATCCCATTGGATATTACAAAACATATATATAACATGTTTTAAATATGTAGAGAGAATGAGGGGTCTGATTTATTGGTTTCTTGATGTACATTGGAAGTTTTAAGCTCATTAATGAAATAAGCTTCTTGACAATCAACATTATAGATAGACACCTTTCAAGAAAATATATTAATTAGAAATCCCTTGTAGCTTGTTGGTGTTACTAATATGATTTTGGCATACCAATATGAAGGGGTTTATGCTCATGGAATTTATGATTTTGTGCAGATCTCAGATAAAGCCTACATAAGAGAGTAATTATTTTAAAAATGTAAAAGTCTGTGATCAATGCATTAAAATTAAATATGGATTTATTAACCCCTTATGTGATCATTAGAATATTTCCCTAAGGGAACTTCCAAGGGGAACTACAAGTACTAGTTTTAACTTGGCAATTTACATATTGTAAATTTACAAGAGGGACCAAGATTTACGCACATAGCTCAAAGGTTCAAAATAATGTATTTATGCATTAAAAGAGGGATAATGTGAAGGAAACCCTAAAAGGTGAAAAGGTGTAAAATGAAAAATATGAAAAGTAAGTTGGAGCGAAAAGGTAAAAGGGTAATATAACATGATTTTTGTATTTACATTGACTTTCTAAGCTCCTCGAATGGGAGAGATATTGTAGGTTTGCAAGATCAAGGTGGGCCACTCAAAAGAAGATAAATCAAGTAGACATAGATCCAAAATATTCCCAAGACATTATTGCAAGATAAGGTTATTTCATGTCATGCAAAAAGGGAAGGGTAGTTGTCTAGATGTTTCCATTTGTCCAAGCAAGTGATCAAGTAAATCTCTAGGCAATTACACATAAGGACAAAGTTTTATTGGTCTCCATCACAAATATCCTCCTTATAGCTCATGTGAAAGGAATTTACATCCAAGAAAATAAAATATTTTATTTAATTCTTCATCATTTCTTGTAGAGATAGTTTTAACAATGATTTGCCTTGCAACTACATGAAGATTTTAGGCTTGGTAAAGGATTTGTTCCGTCTAGGAGCATCTTGGTGGGAATTTCGAAACTCTAGCTTGTAACCCTCACTCCTAGATTTGAAATAGGTAAGAAATGTATAAATAGAGGGATTATCCTCTATTCAAAATGTTGGTTGTTGTTGGTTTCCCTATTGTTCTCTAAGCCTAGGTTTAACAAAAAAATTAGGGATCAATAATTGTGTGTAGATCTTGTCTCTCTTGCTAAGGTGGTTTGAGTTGTACAACCATTAACAAGATTTGAGATCATGTTTATGTCTCCCTTGTCAAAACAAAAAACTCATCATGTTTTTCCCCTTGGCAATATTTTTAAAAACTGATGTATGTAAGGTTTCTTTTCAAGTTAATGGAAATGCTTATGGTTATTTGCTACTTCCTATTGATGAAGTGAAGTAATGTGTTTTACAAGTTATGATGATTGGATATTTGGGTTTGTGTTCGCTATTGGTTATCATTCTAATCATAGATCTAGATTATAAACCCTTTATGAATTATTTTAGGATATGATGTTGAATAACTTGATAAGGCACTCTAGGTTTATGGAATTAATAGGGAAAAGAGTTTGAAATCTTAGTTTCAGTGTTCATAATAATATTTTAGGGATCATTGGCATTTCCCATTATCTTGTATTTGAGTTCTCCCTATATATTTACTAAGGATAATGTCATTAATACTACAAGAAACCTTGTTGTTTTAAAAATCTCAAGCATACCACCACTTTTTCTATTATTATCTAACCTTCCCACCTTGTCTTACCCTGTAAATAATGCACACTTATTTCTTATCATAAGAGTTATTTGCCTACAAATGCATATGATCTTGCTTATAGAACATGTATTTGCATCTTGGGCTTTAAAAATTAGCATTGTAGTCTTCCTTCTCGACTTATTATTGAAAATTCCTTAGAATGAAGATTGTAAGCACTTTTATATCTATCATCAGTAGCTTGTATGTGATCTAGAACATTTGTTCATTCTGTATGACAACCCTTCCCTGGTGGATTCAACAAGTTTAGTTATGCCATGGTCATGTTTGTGTCTCTTTTTGATAAAAATCCCCACGGAGGTTGAATTGTATAATCTCTTGATGTGAGCAAGCTACCCCTTAGGTCCTCTCACCTTGGTTCAAATAGAGCCAAAAGTAGCAGGGAGTTGACCATACCCTTTGTCGATGATTCTCAATCATTTTATTTTTTTAGACTATTCTTGATGCCAAACCCTCCCCTAGTTATAATGACATACTTATGGGTTTTTTCATTTGTTTTTTCCATTTTCTTCAAGTGTAAAAGGTCAAATAGTAGAGGTGTATAATTGGGAACCAACACCATTTCATCTCATAAGACAATAAGCCAACAAACCTATGAGCAAGCATGGAGATGATGCATGTTATAATCATGGTGAATGGAATAAATATCAACCAATAGCATTTAAAATTATGGATTTTGATTTTATAATGTGAGGTAGGGGTGGAATTTTTAAAGAACTCAGGCTAAATGAGAATCCACCATGTGGTGAAAGGTCATTAGCTTGATATGGATTGACTGTATAGAGTGAAATAATCCCATGGATTTTCCAAATGGCATGATATCAAGGTCTTATTAAAGATATAAAGAATTAAAATAAAATATAATGCTAAAGAGACCTTGGGATCCCACAAATTTGCCAAGTGGCATGTTTGAATTCATCATGCAGACAATGATCTAGCAGTGTTAGTCTTAGGTAGACATTTCAATGGATCTCAAAGTGAATGTGGAAATGACAAGCATCAAGCCCATAGCTCATGATTAAATTTTGAACATACTTTGAATATCCAATAGTGTGATAAAATATTTGATAGTTCAATGGGGCTAAATATCTAACAAGGGGCTACCACATGGTGTGATAGTGTTAAAATAGTTGATACTCTTGGTAAGGTACATAAGGAACCCACATAACTACTAAGTGGTAGGATCTTGAAGGCCCAAGTCAAGATCAATGGCCCATGATGAAGTTAATGACTGCAACTTATTAAAGGATTAATGGTGTGTATTTTATCTATCTTTAAAATGACATGAGAAGGTGACATGTGTCCCAGGGTGACAAATGATCACATTTAAAAAAAAAAAAAAACAATGTGACATGGCAATGCCACATAGGCATGCACATCATATTTAAGGACCCTATAGAAGGTAGTTAACAAATACTTCACCATAGATAACAAGTTGAATAGGAAAATTACAAATGAGGCATGGTAACTCCTTAGGAAATTTAAGGATTTGAAAGCAATTACAAATTGGTTGGATGGTTCCAAGTCTCACAGGTAGAATCATGGTAAAGAATGGATTTTCTATGTATGTCAAGTGATAGTTATAAAATGTGACCTTGAATAATGAATGATGCATAAATACCATTGTACATTATAGAACACACATGCACGCACGCGTGCACGCACACACACACACACACACACACACACAAATGAGGCATGGTAACTCCCTAGGAAATATGAGGATTTGAAATCAATTACATATTGGTTGGATGGTTCCGAGTCTCACAAGTAGAATCAAGGCAAAGAATGGGTTTTCTATGTATGTCAAGTGCCAGTTATAAAATGTGACCTTGAATAATGAATGATGCATAAATAACATTGTCCATTATAGAACACACACACACACACACACACACAAATGAGGCATGGTAACTCCTTAGTAAATATGAGGATTTGAAATCAATTACATATTGGTTAGATGGTTTCAAGTCTTGCAAGTATAATCAGGGCAAAGAATGGGTTTTCTATGTATGTCAAGTTCCTGTTATAAAATGTGACCTTGAATAATGAATGATGCATAAAGAACATTGTCCATTATAGAACACACACACACACACACACACACACACACACACACAGACACAGACACACACACACACACACACACACACACACACACACACACACACACACACACACACACACACACACACACACACACACACACACACACACACACACACACACACACACACACACACACACACAAACAAACAAACACACACATATATAATATGTTTTCAGTATGTATAGAGAATGAGGGGTATTCTAATTTATTTGTTTCTTGAGGTACATTATAAGTTTGAAGCTTGTGGATGAAACATGAATTTTCACAATTAATATTATAGATAGATATCTTTCAATAAAATGGATTATTGAGAAATCACCTACAACTTATTGGTGTTACTAATATGATTTTGGCATACCAATATGAAGGGATTTATGCTCATGTAATTGATGATTTTATACAAATCTCAGATAAAAACTACATAAGAAATTATGTTTTAAAAAATGGAAAAGTTAATTTTTAGTGCATTACAATTTAATATGACCTTATTAACCCCTTATGTCCTCATTAAAAGATTTCCCTAAGGGAACTTCCCAGGAGAACTATAAGTACCAGTTACAACTTAACAATTTGCAAATTGTAAATTTGTGAGAGGGGTCATGATTTACCCAAATAGATCAAAGGTTGAAAATAATGCATTTATGAATTAAAAAAGAGATAATGCAAAAGAAACCCTGAAAGGGGAAAAGGTGCAAAATGAAAAATGTGAAAAGGTAAATTGGAGCCAAAAGTTAAAAAGGTAATATAACCTGAGTTTTGCATTTACTTTGCTTATTTGAGCTCCTTGAATGGGATATATATTGAAGGTTTACAAGATCAAAGTGGACACTCCAAAGAAGATATATCAAGCAGCCATGGATCTAGAATATTCCCAAGACATCATTGTAAGAGCAATTTATTCCATGGCATGTATAAATAGAAGGATAATTGTCTAGAAGTTTCTAGTTGTCCAAGCAAATGATCAAGGGGATCCTTAGGTAGTTACACATAAGGACAAAGCTTTTTTATCCTCCATCATGAATATCCTCCTCCCATCTCATGTGAAAGGCATTTCCCGACCAAGAAATCAAAATATTTGCTTCAACTCTTCACCATTTCTTGTAGAGGTAGTTGTAATAATGACTTTCCTTGTAATGACATGAAGATTCTAGTCATGGCAAAGGATTTATTCCATTTAGGATAATCTTAGTGGGAATTTGGAAATTTTAGGTTGCAACTCTCAATCCTATATTTGAAATGGGTAAAAAATGTATAAATCAAAAGGTTGGTTATTATAGGTTTTCTTATTTATCTCAAAGTCTAGGATCTATAAAAAGAATTTAGGGATCAGTCATTGTATGTATATCGTGTCTCTCTTGTTAATGTTTTTACACATGTACAACAATTTGAAATCTTTCAAAGAATGTTTATGTGTCTTTTGTCAAAAGAGAAAACTCACCATGTTTTTCCCCTTGGAAGAATTTTGAAGAACTAATGTATGTAAGGTTTCTTTTCAAGTTAATGAAAATGCTTGTGGTTCTTTACTATTTCCTATTGATGAAGTGAAACAATGTGTTGTTCAAGTTATTTTGATTGGATATTTGGGTTTACGTTCACTATTGCTAATCATTCTAAGCATAGATTTTGATTATAAACCCTTTCTTCATTATTTTAGGATATGTTGTTGAATAACTTGTTAGGAGCATCCTAGGCTTATGGAGTCGATAGGGAAAAGTGTTTTAAAGATTAGTTTTAGCGTATGTTTAAATCTTTTAATGATCATTTTACATTTCCCATTATTTTATATTAAAGTTTTCCATACATCTTTGCTAAGGATAATATCATGAATACTACAAGAAAACCTATCATTTGAAACATCTCCAGCACACCACCCTCTTTTCTATTATTATCTAACCTATCCCACCTTGTCCTACCCTAAAAATAATACATTCTTGTTGCATATCATAGGTGTTATTTTCTTGCAAATGCATAGGAGATTGATTATGTAACATGTATTTGAATCTTTTGCTTTAAATATTAGCATTTTAGTCTTCCATCCAGCACTATTGTTGAAAATTTCTTGGAATGAAGACTACAAACACTTTCATATCTATCTTCATCATCTTGTATATGATCTAGAACATTTGTTCATTTCGTGTGATAACCCTTCCCAAGTGGATTAAACAAGTTTGGTTGTGACATGGAATTGTTTGTGTATTTTTGTGATAAAAACTCCCATGGAAGTTGAATTGAAGAATATATCCATGTGAGCAAGCTACCCCTTAGGTCCTCTCACATTGGTGCAGGTAGAGCCAAAACTAGCAAGGAACTAACAATAACCTTTTTAGGTGCCTCTTAGTCATTTTCTTTGTTTGATCTATTGCTGAATCCAAACCCTCCCTTAGCTATAACAACATACTAGTGGGTCTTTTCATATTTGTTTACCATTTTATTCAAGTTTGTAAGGCAAGCAGTAAAGGTGTAAAACTAGGAATCAACACCTTGCAAGTGATGTTTTTAGGGACTACATCAAATCCTAATTACTTGTGTTATTAAGGACTCTTACAGAGAGATGTTATCATTTTAAATTTATCTACCTCTTTTCACTAATTTGACCACCTTTGGTTCATTAACATCACCTTGTTGGCACCGTTTCTATGGACTACATCAAGGACTTTTGTAGAGAGTTTCTATTATTTTAAAGTTTTCTTCTTATTTGTACTGATTTGATGACCTTTGGTCTAGTAACGTCACCACCTTACTAGCACCGTTACCAAGGAATACATCAAATCATGGTTACTTGTGTTGTCAGGGACTCTTTTAGAGAGCTACTATCATTTTAAAGTTCTTTGCCTACCTTTGCATTGTTTTTACTATCTTTGGTTTATCAACGTCACACACCTGGTGCTGTTATTGAGAACCCATATAGATAACTATAATTATTTCATGTTTTTAAGTTCTCTAGTGTTATTTATTAAATTTATACTATCTTAGATGTTAACACCACATCACTCCACTGGGGATGTGCTAGGAATTGACATATTTGACAATTTGACTTATGCTAAGTTTATTACAAAGAGTTGTTAATATTACATGATAGAAAGTGTCTTTCCAATTTTTAACATAAATCTAGAAATTTTAGTGTCTTTGATTTCAATATCATTAATCATTATCAAGTTTAATTTTAGAATGTATCATAAAAGTTTGTCATATGTTATATTATAGATGTTTTATTCTAGTGGTGAATCCAATTTTATTATCTAGTTTCAAGGAAGATCAATGCCTAGTTGAAATATCTTTGTTAACCTTTATCCTTGAGTGATATTATGTATGCAAAGCTGAAAGTATTGAGATCATCCTTGAAAGGTGATGCATCCAAGCAACTTGTCTCACTCCTAAATATTCATCAAAGGAGATTGAGACAAGTTTGGAGGCCTATTAGAGGGCAAAGTTTTGTTGCTAAATAGTGTTAAGACTACCAATATTATGATAATCTTGAAATTTTTGTTTAACTCCATTATCATATCTCTCTTAGCAACTCTAAAGCTTATAGTCTAATTTATTATAAATCTCCTTCTCAACCAGTTGAATCCCCTCCTAGGTGTGAACCACAAATTTCACATCATTCACCCCATCACATCCCTTTACCATTATTTATTAAACCTCTCATTTATCCAATAATGAGGCATAGGGATAAAGATGAGAATGAACATCCTACATTTCATGTTCCCAGATTCAGCCTGTCAATTTTGATGACATGAATCTTTATCCCAATAAAGTCTGAAATGAAGTACAGAAATGTCTTCCAATGTTTCAAGGGAATAATGAAGTTAGTGGTGATCATCACTTGAGGTATTTTCACAATATCATTGAATATAATGAGGTTGAGCATGAGGATGTGTGAATTAAGTTATTTTTGCATATGATGGAAGAAGATGCTTGTGAATGGTTCAATTCTCTTCCTAGTGGATGGATTGATTTATGGGAAGAAATGAGGAATATTTTTAGAATTCAGTATGGTGATAGAGTTGATCTAAGATTCCTTTTGGCTAAATTCAAAAACATAAAGAACTCCCATGACTATGCACAAGACTTTAATACATGGTTCAAAAAAGCTATGATGCAGCTATCTAAGAACATCAAGTCTAGTGATATAGTATGTTTTATAAAATACGGGTGATGCCTTTGATAACAAGGTTGTGTATTACTTGCAAGAAAAGGCTCCCATGAACTTGTGATTGGTGTTCAATATGGATCTCTAAATTAAAAATAACATAAAGGTTGTGGGAAAGCCCATGAACAAATGGGCTGATGTAAAGTTGGTTAATTTGGAAAAGACACAATCCACAAAGACAACCAAACTTGAGGAGACTATTAAAACTTTGTCTTCTATTGTCAAATAAATGTCATACAATTTGGCTAGATCTAAAAAGGGGATCCCTCATATGTCTACTAGTCAAGAGAGGGAACCAAATCCAAATCAATAAAAAGGAAGGCCTACTTTCCACCATTAAGATAATGATAGAGGGAAGAGGCCTATAGGTGATGAAATAATAGATAGACATGAGAACAGAGGGGCTAGGAAAGAAGTGTCTAATTTATTAAATGTCAAGGTGAATGTGGTAGGTTATGACATTGATATTAATTAAAGTGAAAACTACTTATTTCTACATCCTCCATGTGATACAATTAAACTGATTGATGAAGATGTAGATGAACCTGAGTCTATGTCATCCAATAATGAGATTATGATGTTCAATTGTCAAATTCCTAGATAAATATTTCTACATCCATGGAATTACTAAGTGCTACCATTGTTGATCAGTTTTGGAGTGTAGTACAAAAGCTATGCATCCCAACTTCTGAATTGGCTTGAGATGTTAATATGGCACAAACATATGAATTGCCCATTCATAATTTTGATTTTTTAAGATCAATGATGATTAAGAAGTATGATGGTGTAAATCCATCAATTAAGGATATCCAACTACTAATTAATAAAACATTTGCCCAAAATAAATAATACTACTTGAGAAGAAGTGAGCAAGTTATTTCCCCTCAAGTCACTACCCCTATAATTCCAAAGGTAAGGGATGAAAGTAAGGTAGTTAAGAAAACTATATTAGTCCTAAATGATTCCAAATTAACCCCCATTTCCCATGTTTTTAAGCCTAGGGGTGCTTCTACTAAAAATAAAGCACCCTTGCCATCTAGTATTCTCAAGAGTGCAAATGAAGTTAGACAAAATCCACCATTAAAGGCTATTGTAAGAAATGCAAATCCATCCTAGCTTACCCAACTTAAGACCTTATGTGATTTTATTCCAACTAAAGGCATTTTTACCCTTCCATCAAATAATCCTCTTCCTTAGTATATCATGTGTGATATGACCCAAGTGTTGAGACAATTGAAAATCACCATAATACTTGTTGAATTATTCATAATACTTGAGAATAGGAAGAGGGCATTTGAATACTTGGGATTTTATGATAAATTAGCTGAAAATGAAATCAATTTACCCAAAACACCTCCAAAAAAATATGAATAATTAGAAGAGGTTATTGAACTAGCTCTAAAAGTGTATTTGGGGAATGCATTTGTATAGAGTCAGCTAAATGTGGATCCATTTTATACAACCCTATTGATCAACAGTCTTATTGTCCATAATTACATGTTTGATTCTAGTGCTTCTTGAAATGTGATGCCCCTAGGTGTCCTTAATGAGATATAAGTTAAGATTACATCACCCTTTAACAAGTGTTATGTCATGCACTAATGAAAAGTTCCAATTATTGGGCAAGTCAACAGGTTGGTTTTATAATTGGTAGTGCATCCAAGTAAGTATTTGAATATGGACATGGTAGTTGTAGACTACCTTCCTATGTAGGGGATGCTACTATCATATAAATGAGCTACTACCATGGATGGAAGTGTATAAATGGATATTTCCTAGACCACCATTCCATTGGAGGGTAAGATGATCAAACTTTAAAGAGTGTCGAAGATGATACATGTCATTGACGATCAAAAACATGCTCAAAATAAAGTACTGTACACAAATTTTGGGCTTGGGAACTTCATTAGGAATGTTGACACTAATGAATAGCTTGCTACTCTTGATGTTGAACCTAATAATAAAGGTGCAATTTGGAAGGTGTGTTTTGATGGGGCTTGCTCAAATCTTACAAATGGATTAGGGGTTGTATTTTATGCCCCCAATGGTAAGTGTTTCTTATTTTCTTTTTAGCTATGCTTTGAGTGCACTAATAATACTATTGAGTATGATGAAATCTTTCTTAGTTTATGGATTGACCATGAACATAGGATTAGAATCTTGATTACCACTGGTGATTCTGAGCTAGTGGTTAAGAAAGTTTGTAATGCTTATGCTACCAAAAATAAAAGGTTGAAACAATATCAAAATGTTGTCTAGGATTTGCTTGAAGTATTTGATGCATTTAATATTTGTTATCATGATATAAGTTTCAATGAGGAATTTGACAGACATACAGGGTTAGGTGCTCCATTTGATATTGCAAGTATGATCCTTTATTATTAATATCTAGTGGAAGTGCTTGTTAGGTTTTCAGTCCTAAACAATGTTCATCATTGGCAAGTGTTTGATGATGATGATGATTAGATCCGAAGGTTTATAAATTATGAAGCTGAGTTCTATGACCAACTCATAGACTTGGAATTGATGGTTTAGGTTTGTGATAAAAAGGAAATTTTTTTTGGGAAGTACATTATCCAATTGAATAAAAACACTTTCCCAATAGGATTGGTAAGTTTAGAAGCATATTTTGATGGAACAGATAAAATCAAGACTTTAGACTCATTTATTTTAATGAGTCTAAACAATGTTCATCATTGGCAGGTGTTTGATGATGATGATGATGATGATGATGATTAGATCAGAAGGTTTATAAATTATGAAGTTGAGTTCCATGACCAAATCATAGACTTGGAATTGATGGTTCAAGTTTGTGATAAAAAGGAAACCTTTTTTGGGAAGGACATTATCCAATTGAAGACAAACACTCTCCCGATAGGATTGGTAATTTTAGAAGCATATTTTGATGGAATAGATAAAATCAAGACTTTAGACTCATTTATTTCAATGGACATGATTGAGTGTAATTTGGGTTCTCATGATAATCCAAGAAAGTTTTGGTTGGGTACTCACCTGATTGTAGCTGAGAAACAAGTTTATATGCAACTGGTAAAGAAGTATGAAGACTATTTAACATGACCTTATTATGAACTAAGAGCATATAGGGAAGATTAGTTTCAACATGTCATCCCATTGTATCTTGATATCAAGCCTTTTAGGAAGATAAAAAGACCTATTACAATAATCTTGGACACCAAGATGCAGGATGAATTAAAGAAGCTAAGGGATGGTGTTATCATTTAGCTCATCAAGTATTCATCATGGGTGGAAAAATTAGACTTTGTGAGAAAGAAAAATGGTGGCATCTACTTATGTGTGGATTTTTAGAATTTGAACAAATGTTATTTAAAAGATAATTATACCCTACCTTATATAGACAACCTAATATAAAGTGTTACAAGATCAGAGATGTTATCCTCTTTAGATGTCTTCTCAAGATATAACTAAGTTGTGGTGAAGGAATCTAAGATACCCAAGATTGTATTTACAATGCCTTGGGGCACATATGTTTATATGAGGATGCCTTTCAGGTTAATGAATATTGGTGCAATGTTTTAGCAAGCTATAGATTTTGATTTTGTAGGGACGATTATTAAATTTATATTTATGTATCAAGATGATATTATTGTGTACTACAAGACTAGAGAAGAACATTTGGAGCATCCAAAAAAAGTATTTATCAGATTTAGATACTCTAGCATTTGGATTAATCCAAAAAGATGACATTTTGGAGTACAAAGGGCCAAATTTCTGGGGCATGTAGTGTCCAAGGATGGTGTCATGATTGACCTAGAGAGGGTATAAGTCATTGATAAAGTGCATAACCCACATTCCAAAAAGGGTATTCAGTCCTTTTTTTTGACAAATTAATTTTGTAAGGAGGTTTGTATCCAAATTTGCATAGATCACTTTGCCCATTACTTCCATGCTAAAGAAGGCCCAAACCATCAAATTGGAGGAAAAGGCTATGAAAGCATTTAGTGATATCAAAGGAGATTTAAAGTCTACCCTTGTTTTGGCTAGCCCTAATTACACTAAAGCCATTTTAGATATTCTCTTTTACATCATATAATATTGTTGTTGTTGTTCTATTAAAAAATAATGAAGATGGTCATTAGAAGATAATACCTTTATTTAACAATGCTATGTGAGGTACTAAACTGAATTACACCATCATGGAAAAATAAACCTTCACCCTCTTGAAGGTTGATAATATGTTTAGGTCTTATATTCTGAGTTCAAATATTATTCCTTATGTCCCACATATCATGGTGAAGGACATTTTGACTCAAACCAAAGTATCTAGAAAGGGATGCAAGTGGGTCAATAAGTTACAAGAGTAAGACATGGATATTTAGACCACCAAGCTAGTAGGAGGGATGGGTCTAGCCAAGCTCATGTTTGAGACCAATTTTCAAGGTATTGAGTTTAGCATTTATTGTTTTTACTATTTATGATTCCTTTATTCAATTCAACATGTCTCTATGGTATAAAGATATTATTTACTACTTGAAAATTTTGAGTTATCCTCTTGACTTGGACAAGAATCAAAGGAGGACTCTTAAGATTTTTTCCAAAAAGGACTTCTTGACTAAAAATAGACTTACATGGAATAATTTGGAAGGGGTTCACCTAAGATGCATGATAGAAGAATAAACTATTGATTGATTGATATTTTCATAATGGAGTATGTGGTGGCCACTTTGAACCTAAGGTTACAACTCATAAAATTTTGAGATTTGGTTATTGGTGGTCATCTCTATTCAGAGATGTTTCTCAAAAAGTCATAAAGTTTGAGAAATGTTAGCATTTTTCCAGGAGGGTAAAAGCTTCAGGTTCTCTTCCCTTGTAGTTTATGATGATTAAAGACCCATTTGGATAATTGGGAATGGATTTCATTGGATAAATTATTGATTCATCAAGCACTAGAAATAGAAGGATAATAGTTGTAACTGACTACTTCACAAAATGGGTTAAAGAAGTCCTTACAAAAAAGGAAACACATGAGGTAGTTATAAACTTTCTATTAAATTAGATTATTTTTAGATTTTGTGTTCCTATGAAGGTGATTAATGATAATGCCATGAGTTTCAAAGATAAAAATTTAGTGTAATTGTGTAAAAAGTATAAGATTGATTTAACCTATCCTTCTAATTAAAATGATCAAGGAAATGGGCAAGCAAAATCTAGTAACAAGAACTTGATCAAAATAATTATATAAACATTAATAGCAAATAAGAGGAAGTGGGGTGAACAGATGAAATTTGCTTTGTGGGATAATAGGATCACACCCAAGAGAGCTACATGCAAAAGCCCTTTGAGCTTGTTTATGGAAGTCAAGCATTTTTTGCTATGAATTTGTAGTTTCCAACCTATCAGCGCATGTAATGACTAGAAGATGATGAAAAATCAACCACTATGAAATCAAGATGAAATAGATTATTGATCATGATGAAATTTGTAGACAAGCTCATGAAAGACACCTCATGTTCAAGGAGAAGCTGAAGAAGATATTTGATAGGATGGTTACTCCAAAAACCTTCTAAGTAGGTGATCTAATTCTACTTTGGAATATAAGGCATGAAGAGAAAGGCAAGCATAACAAATTTGATGCCTCATGGATGGGTCCCTATTCCATTGAATATAGTATTGGGGAACACACTTTCTTCCTAAGAGACTTGGATAGTGAAATACTAGAGCTTCCAATAAATGACAGGCATCTAAAACACTCCCTTGACTGAGTCTGAAACTATGTATATAATTATACAATGTATATCTTTTTTGTTATGTTGCCCCTCTACTTTGGGCCTTATTTATATAGTTTCCTTTAATTTTTTGTCATGCATAACTGAGTTTACAACGATGTATATAATTATATAATGTATATCTTTGTTGTTATGTTAACCCTCTACTTTGGGCCTTATTTATACAATTTCCTTTAATTATTTGTCATGCATTTGTTTTAAGGTCCTATTGATCTATTTTTGTCAATCTTCCTTATTTTTTTGAGCCTTCATGGGTGTTTACTAATAATTGATTCTAAGTGTTGACTTTCTATCCCAATGGATTGTAGCCTAGTCTTATATTTTGGGGTTCTTTGCACACTTATAAGGGGCGTACATCCCTGGATAAAAGCTATTATTAGTGCCCAAAATTACACTAAAGTAATTGAGCCCTTGTTAAGCATATATGCCTAATTTGTTTACTCTACCTCCTATTTCAGGTGTTCATTAGAGGTTAAGTGTCTTATTAATTTTGTATTTACTAACCTTTAGTCTATCAAAATCCAAGTTGAATTCATGTTTGAAAACCTTAATACCCTTGTTCCAATTACCCTTAGGACCTTTGATTTAAATTAAAAATTGGTGGGAAAATTTTATGGGTGAATGCTTTTAAATATGCCATGGAATTAGTTTAAATTTTATACTAAGGTTTAGTCATGTTTATTAACATGACTAAACTTAGTATAAATTTTTTATTTGGTCCCTTTTATTTCCCATGGCCCTTGTTCCTTTTATCAATTTGGTCTAATTAACACTTGGTCCATTTTCTATGAAGTTAACTTCAAGTCCTATCCTAGACATTTTATCATATTTATTTATGCACCAAGACCTTAGGCTAAGATTTTATACTATGTGCTTTATGTCCCAAAATCTGACTTTATTATTTTTATTCTAAACTTGGATCCAATCATAGCCTACCCAATGGATCAAAATCTAATGATGCGCATGAAATTAGATGAACATTATTGAATGCCTTAAGATTAAAGCTAAAAATTCAAAAGGACTCAAGACAAGCATGGATGTACCAAGTGTCAAGCTCATGAGGCATGATTAAAATTTTTATCATGTTCCCATCAATTTAAACTACATGTTAAACCATATATATCCCAATCAATGGTGCGTAATAGGTTAAGATTTCAACATAACCCCAAGATGAGCAAGAAGGTGAAAAGTGTCACCATCATGGGAACCCTATCAAGGATTTGATAGTGAACAAGAGTAATTAAGTTAAAGATCCTCTAGAGAGATGTGATAAGGACAAGTATAAAACTATCTGAGAGTAAACAAGTAATTCAATGGTTCATGGTTGGTAATGTATCCAAATAATTGATGGTATGAATGAGAGTAAAATTTTCAAAGATTCTAAATCTCTATAAGAGTGACAAGTGTCAAAAATTTTGTGGGTAATATGAAGATATAATGGTACATGATAGAGTCAACATGTCAATAATCCTACAGAGGGATATGAGAAGAATAAGTGGCACCATCTGGCGTGCTTGAGTGATAAATCAATGGTTCACAAGCCTTCCTATAAGTTAATTAGTCAATAAGGCTACAAAAAAGCATGAAGATGATGCATGTCATAACCAAGATGAATGGAAAAATGATTGTATAATATCATTCAACTTCATATATTTTGATCCAACTATGTGAGGTAGGGGTGGAATTTAAAAGAACTCGAGACAAATGAGAAGCTATCACGTGGACAAAGGGCACTGTCCT
This sequence comes from Torreya grandis, assembly GCA_037957365.1. NCBI lineage: Eukaryota > Viridiplantae > Streptophyta > Pinopsida > Cupressales > Taxaceae > Torreya > Torreya grandis. Next base: position 57,457 of record JARHVA010011017.1, read on the forward strand.
GATAGAGACTAATTGTGCTAATTGTAGAAAGCCCATGGATTACTCAAATGGAATGATCTAAGGGGTCTTAATAGAGATATAATGAATTAAAATAAAAGGTAATATTAAATGGATATTGAGATCCTATAGAGCTATCAAGTCACACACTCACATTCATCATGCAGATAAGGATATAGTAGTGCTAGTCTTAGGTGGACATTTCAATGGAGCTCAAAGAGAATGTGGACATGACAAGAGTTAAGCCCACAACTCATGATTAAATCTTGATCATATTTCAAAGATCCAATAGTAAAAGCAAAGAGCTGGTAGTTTAGTGAGGATACATATCTAACAAGAGGATACAATGTGGCATAATAGCATTCAAGTAGTTGATATTTTTGGAAAGGTACATAGGGAACCCATGGAGATACCAAGTGATAGGATATTGGTGGACCAAGTCAAGATTAATGGCCCATGATTAATTCAATTCTTGGAGACCTATTTTAGGATTGATAGTGTGTATTTGATCCAGCTTCAAGATCAAATGATAAGGTGACACATTTCCTAGGGATACAACTAATCACATTTTAAAAACTAATGAACAAGATGATATGGCAATGCCAAATATCTATACACATCATATTAAAGGACCTTGTGCAAGGTAGTTAATGAATCTTTCAATATTGATAGAAGGTTGAGTAGGTAAATTGTAAATGAGGCATGGTATTCCTCTAGAAATCATAGGATTTGAAATAAATTACAAAGTGATTGGATGGTTCTAGGTCTCACTGGTCTAATCAGGGAAAAGAATTGGGTTTTTGGATATGTTAATTTCTAATTCTAAAATGTGAACCTGATGAATGAATGATGCATAAATCCCATTAGACAATATAAAACATATATATAGAGAATGAGGGGTATTTTTATTTATTAGTTTCTTGAGGTACATTGAAATTTTGAAGCTCGTGGATGAAACATTCTTTTTGACAGTCAAAATTATAGATATACACCTTTCAAGAAAATGGAGTAATGAGAAATCACTTGTAACATGTTGGTGTTACTAATATGCTTTTGGCATGCCAATATGAAGGTGTTTATGTGCATGTAATTGATGATCATTTTGTGTAGATATCAGATAAATCCTACATAAGAGAGTAAGTTTGAAAAAATGGAAAAGAAAATTCTCAATGCATTGCACTTCAATATGGATTTATTAACCACTTATGAACTCATTAGAAGATTTCCATAAGGGAACTTCCTAGGGGAATTACAAGTACATATTTCAACATGGCAATTTACAAATTGCAAATTTGTGAGAGGATCCAATATTTACCCAACTAGGTCAAAGGTTGAAAATAATACATTTATGCATTAAAACAAGATAATGTGAAAGAAACCCTAAAAGGGGAAAAGGTGCAAAATGCAAAATTTGAAAAGACAAGTTAGAGCCAAAAGGTAAAAGGGTAATATAACCTGAGTTTTTCAATTAATTTGATTATCCAAGATCCTCTAATGGGAGAGATATTATAAGTTTGCAAGATTAAGGTGGGCCAATCCAAAGAAGATATTTCAAGTAGCCAAGGATCCATAATATTCCCAAATCATCATTGTAAGAGTAGGTTGCTCCTTGAAATGCATAAAGGGAAGGGAAGTTGTCTAGAAGTTTCCAATTGTGTAAACAAGTGATGAAGGGGATCCTTAGGTAATTGTACATAAGGATAATGTTTTTTTGGCCTCCATCATAGATATCCTCCTTCTAACTCATGTGAATAGAATTTCCATCCAAGAAATCAAAAGATTTTCTTCAAGTCTACATAATTTATTGTAGAGGCAATTTTAACAATGATTTTCCTTACAATTACATGGAGATTCCAAGCATGGCAAAGGATTTGTTCTAGCTAGGATAATCTTGGTGGGACTTTGGTAATTGTAGGTTGCAACCCTCACTCCTAAATTTGAAATGGGCAAAAAATGTATAAATAAAGGATTTATCCTATATTAAAAAGTTTGGTTGTTATTGGTTTTCTTATTTTTCTCTAAGTCTAGCTTATGCAAAAAAAATTTAGGGATCAATCATTTTTTGTAGATTTTATCCCTCTTACTAAGGTGGTTAAAACTATTCAACCATTAGAAAGATTTGAGAGCATGTTTATGTCTGCCTTGTCAAAAGAGCAAACTCACCATGCTTGTCTTCTTGATAGAATCTTGAAGAACTATTGTATGTAGGGTTTCTTTTCAAGTCAATGAAAATACTTGTGGTTCTTTGTTATTTCCAATTGATGATGTGTAAAAATTTGTTTTATAAGTCATGCTAATTAGATATTTGGGTTTGTGCTCACTATTGGTTATCATTATGAGGATAGCTCTAGATTATAAACCCTTTCTATATTATTTTTGGATATCTTGTTGAATAAATTGTTAGGGACCCTATGTTTATGGAGTTAACAGGCAAAATTGTTGAAATCTTAGTTTCAGTGTATGTTCTAATTTTTCAAGGATTATTTGGCATTTTATCATTATCTTGCATTTGAGTTGTCCCTACATCTTTGCTAAGGATAATGTCATGAATACTAAAATAAAAGTTGTTTGAAAAATATCTAGCACACCACCCCCTTTTCTATTATTATCTAACATGTCCCACCTTGTCCTACCCTACAAATAATACACACTTGTTGCATATAATAAGTTTTATTTGCCTATAAATGCATAGGATCTTGCTTATATAACATTCATTTGTATCTTATGCTTTAAAGATTAACATTACAGTCTTCCATCCAACCATGTTATTTAAAATTCCTTATAATGAAGATTGTAAGAACTTTTATATCTATCTTTAGTAACTTGTATATGATCTAGAGCATTTGTTCATTTTGTGGGACTACCCTTCCTGGGTGTATTGAAAAATTTTGGTTGTGCCCTGGTCATTTTTGTGTTTCTTTGTAAAATATCTCCATTTTAGGAAGCTGCCTCTTAGGTCCTCTCACCTTAGTTCAGGTAGAGATATAAGTAGTAAGGAGATGACCATACTATTTGTTAGTGCCTCTCATTAATTTTCTTTGATCCATTCTTGATTGCAAACCCTCCCCTATTTATAACTACATACTAGTATGGTTTTTTATCTTTGTTTGCCATTTTCTTCAAGTGTGAAAAGTTGAGCATAATACGTGTACAACTATAAACCAACATGACCATCTAGGGGGACATCATTAATAGTGATAGACCAAGCATTAGTGGGATGCACAAGAAAAATAGTGCTATCCAGAGACCACTATGAAGTATCAGCATCAAAATTTCCATGAGAAATTCAACCACCTATAGGCAAGGTGAAGAGAAAAGTGGCGCCTACTTTGGGACTGACTTATACTTTTATAAAACTTGGGAAGAGGTGGTGGTGGAATATGGTGAAACCATTTAGTAGGACTCTACTCATAGTGGAAGGGGCACTCCGCTAGTGGTTAAGGAGCTCATGCAAGGGGTGTAGGTCCAAAACCATATTCTAAACTTATTCTTTAATATGAAAATAAATTGACAAAAAAATTAAAAAAAACTTTTTAATTAACAGAAAAATAAATACCATAGGATTCATGATTAAAAATAACATCATTCCTAGCTTTCCAAAGCTAAAAAATGATGATAGCATAAAATAATTGTTAGAGAAATGCAATAGAGGTAGGAAATTTTGAAAAATCCATGAAACTCACTTGAAACTAAGAGAAAGGTTCATGGTGATAAGGATATAATAATGAATCAATCTAGTGTGAAGAATGAACTTTAGGAGAAAATCAAAACAAATGTTTAAAATTTTTTGGTCACTTTCAATCCAAATAAAAGGGTTTGTTAATGGGAAGATAGAGCATCTTCTCACCATGGGGGAGACCTTGGTAAATTAAATACCACAAGGAACGAGCTGAATTGGACTTCATACTATAGTGAAAACATGATCAAAGTGGGAAATCCAAGTCTAAAGAGAGAGCTGGAGGTCCAAACACCTATTGAGACTGTCAAGATATAGAGAGAATGGAATCATCACCTAATAAAGAATCTTGAGAGAGTGTATTTTAAAGTGTGTATCATAGTTCCCCCTCCAATTTTTCCACCAGGCCCTATGAGAGTGTAATGCAAGCTTATGAAACATAACATCAAGGAATAATTGATGAATATGAAAGATGAAAGGTAAGTCCTAATTATTTAATTAAAACTCTATTTTCACATCAATCTAAGGAATCCAATCTCAGAAGGCAACCAAATCATGGATAGTGCAAATCCATTTACAAAATAATCACATAGATCTAATACCAAGTAATTTAACTAGGGGAATGGAATAATTAGTGAGAATATGAGACCACCATAAGATATGGTGATTGAAATATAACCCTATGCTAAAACCATCCCCTACCCACATCAAGTGGTGCTTCACTACTTCAAAATCCTTCAATATAATTTTGACTACAAAGGAGCTAGTAATCTTAACAAGCACAATAGCAATGATGAGGGATTAGAAGCTAATATTCTAACAACTAGTTTTACCATAGGAAGAACCAATAGAGATATAATGATAAAGAAGAACGCTCTAAGATTCATTGCCCTCAATAGTCTGAATAACCCACTTAGCACATAGGACCATAATTTACTAATAGGTATGGTTGGTCCCCAATTATACACCTCTTGAATCTAGCCTTACATAATTGAGAATATGGAAAAATTAGATGATAAACTCAAATTTATGTCATTATAGATGATGAAGGGTTTAGCATTCAGATGGACTAAATGCAAATAATGATTGAAAGACATTGACAAAGGGTATGGTTAGTTTCTTGTTACTTATGGCTCTGCCTAAACCAAGGTGAGAGGACCTATGGGGTAGCTTGGTCTCAAGGATGGATGCTACAACTCAATCTATAGGGGATTATTAACACATGCAAATATGACCAAAGCAGAACCAAACTTGATTAATCCACTCATGAAGAATTTTCACACAGACTAGGCAAATGTTTTCAAATATAAAGCAAGCTACTGAGGATAGATGGGAGGTTGATTTCAACCTTCATTTTTAAAGAAAACTTAAAAAACTAGGATTCAAATGGAAGATTAAAATGCTAGGACTCAAATAATAATTATAGATAAATTTTAGATATGAAATATTTATGTATCTATGGGCAAATAACACTCAAAGTATTTAGCAACATTTATTATTTGTAGCGGTAGGATGGGTAAGACAAGTTAAGTATTTATAAAAGTGGGTTGTGGTCGCTGCTTTCAACACATATAAATCCGTCTAGTAACCATGATATTATTCATTAAAATATTCAAAATACTATGTAAAAAATATAAATAAGTCCATTAGGAAGAGTTTTCATTCATTGATGTCAATCCCAATCAAACAATCAAATGACCCATAAATCTACAAAGTATACACTAAAATTGAAAACTCAGGCACCTTCTGCTATCAACTCCATAAGTCTAGGGTGTCCTTAATGACTATCAATATAACATTCCTAAATCATAATGTAGAAAGGAATTTAAAACCTAAATCCATGCTGAGAATGATTACCATTGATAGACATAAAACTAAATACACAATAAACAATGTATGAAGAATGTCCCATTGCATTTCATTGAAAAGATACAATTAAAATAATAGATGGTTTAATTAACTTGAAATTAGATCAATATACATAATGTTTAGAATGCATAAAAATGACAAAAAGTATGGTTTATTTTCTCTGAAATAGGGTAGACATATATATTATGCTCTCAAATTTTGCTAATGGCTGTACAGATGTAACCACCATAGAAATATGGACAAAACACACAACAAATTTATGAAGGTTAGAGAGCTTATACCCTCAAAATAAAATTAACAACCTAACAACCTATATAAGTAGGATAGACCCTCTTTACTTATACAAATATCTTACCCAAATTATTCAGTGAATATGCTCCAAATGCAATATGCCTTTGAACATCCCTAGAAGCTGATGCTCTTGCAAGGGAATGATTATGGCAACTCGTTATCCATGTAATGATGAAGTTTGATTAAAAAACCTTGATATCCTTGGCTAGAAGTTCATTACACTTGTTCTTGAGAGAGAATATTAATTTTGATAGTGAACTTGATTTTGTCTTCATGTGCATCTACTTTACCTTGCTTTTCCACTAATAATTTTCCCAACTAGCTATTTATGAATGATGAATTCCATCCTCCTTGTGCAAACCAAAGAATTCCCCTAACTTTGTCATGCTTACATCAAATTGATCCAACTGTGATGGAGGTAGTGTGGGATCCATGGCTATTTGAAAAATATGCTTCCAATGGCCCACCTTGGTTTCAAAACCCCTACAACAGTTTTCTCATCCATAGATCTCTTCAACATTAGACAAATGTTAGATATGACATTTACCTTAGTTTTTAGGTTTTAACATTTAATTCAACCTATTAAAATTTCCCCTTTCTGATTTTACCTCCTAACATAATCGTGATATATGGAATTTTTACCTATTTTTACCTTTTGCAGGATTTTGTGCCCTTTTTGAAAATTTTCACCTTATTGACCTAGTGAGATTTCAAGCTTCAATCACAACTTTACATGCTAGCGAGATTCTAGATGTCTACTGCACATTTGTGATTTGTAACTTCAAAGTCATAGTTTGATGTTGTAGTTCTTCCCAAAATTTTCACTTTGTCTTTTTCCTTTCCATATTCCACGAGCTTCAGGATTTGATTTGTATATTGAAATTTGCAAAACAAAAGTTATTCTTCACTTAGAAATACCCACTACTAAACCATTATTTTCTTTCCTCTTTCCAATAATTTCAGATTCTATTTGTTCTTTGAAAGTATCTAGTTTACCATTTTATTGAGCATTATTGATTTTTATCAGTCCACTATTTAGATTAGAGGCCAGTCAACCATGAAAAACATAGTTAGTTCCATCTTTCACGTCCTTTTCCTTCCCATTACATAATGAAATAACTTCATAAGAATCCTTCTTGATTATAAAACAACATAAACCATACCATCTAGTCTTTGGGATAACATCTAGTGAAGGTGAAAGGCAACATATATGATAAGCAGCATGGCATTTATTAAAAACTATAATTACATCATTAAAATCATTTCTACCATAGGATGTACACTAAACTTAATTTCTTGATGAACCCACTTCCCAAAATTTGGAAGGCAATCTTGTTTATGTTCCAACCATCCATTCATATAGCCATGAATATTTTCCACAGAAGTTTCCTAGCTCGAAAAAGGTATATTACTAAGAATATATTTTAACTCAAATCCAACACCACCAACTTCTTTCCCTCTATAATCATCAACCTCAACTTTCAAAATTTTTGTTATTTTACTATTTTGTCCACTACTACCATGACCCTTCCATTGTGACACCAAGTTCTCCAGTTGATCATCATATGTAACAACATGAAGTCACGTGCTTATTCATGCCTTTGGTGGGATTTTTGAATTTTTCAAGCATTTCTGAACTATGTGGGTATTGGAAATTCATTAGCACATTGCAATTTTCAATTGAAAACATATTTTGCATCTTCTACCCAAATCTCTACTGCAAACTTGGGAGCTTTATTGGGAATTTCCAATTTGCAAATATGCAGTTGTTGTTTGGATTTTTTTCTCCACTTGTAAATCCTGTAGACTTTTCCACTTCCATTTGAATTTCCTTTTAAAACATTTACATGGGCCTCCTTAATTGGCATGCATGTCACAGACTTGGGTAACCCATTTACAATTAGTAAGTTACAATGTTGTATTTTGGTAATGTATTTCTACCCCATAGCTCCACCATTCATAATAAGACATTGGAAATGTCATGGGTTTCAGAGTCTCAGATACAATTTTTTAATTCCAACTTTGTAGTTTAGCATCACAATTCATTTTTGAATCTCTACCAAGCCCCACATGTTTTGAAAACCTATGCTGACTCATAGACTCTCCATGAAGATTTTAAACTTTCCAAGTGGATGATTGATACTCCTTTTACAAACTTAGCTTGGTCTTTTTTATTTTCCACATGGACTTCAATTTATGGCATGGGATCTTCTTTGCCAGCTTGCAATTCAAAATTTGTCTTTTGACTTTGTTATTTCTATTTGAATCTTCATCATCCAATTTGGGAACTTTAATTTCATATTGTAGCTTACAATATGTAAAGTTGCATTTCCCTTTAAAAATTTTGGCATTCGCTTTTCATTAAAAAATTTCACTTACCCTTTTTTAAGTTCTTCACTTGGGCTTTGAATTGCTTTTCGCAATACATCCTGGTAGGTAGCAGAAATTTACATGAACTTTGCAAAATGCAAAGTTGAATTTGGCCTTAAAATTTTTGATGTATACTTGGGAACCTCAAATTTAATTTGTAAATTGCAAAATGTAATGTTAGATTTGTTAAGAAAACTTTTGTCATGGATCTCTGCCATTATTAACTTTTGACCTCCACGTGGGCACTTGGACTTAATATTTTCAAAATACTTAGCCATTTTTATTTCATGCTAGCTAAATGTTTAGCATAAACCCTACAATGCCACTAGAACATGAAAACATTAAGATGTTAGTAAAAACCAACTTTTGTAGGGTTTACACAACTTGATTGCAAAAGTGATATTTCAATGACATAGGTGGTAATTTTGTGGATAGGTGGAATAATTAAACTCTTAATCACTAATTCTCTATGAAATGTGGCACAAATTGATCAAATCAGATTTGTGCACTAACATTGGCTCTCATCTAGAGATGTAAACCCCTCATGGGTGTGCAAAGAACCCCAAAAACAAGACCATGTGGCAATCCCTTGTGCGATGGAGTCCTAACTTATGGTAATTTTTTAAAAAAACACCCATGGAAACTCAACAAAACAAGGGCAAACCAACAAAATATATCTATAGGATCTGATAATGAACACACGATGACAAATAATAAAAATAACTATAATAAAAAATCCCAACATAGAGGGTAAGAAAACAACAAAACTATACATTGTACATTATTTTACACAAACATGGAATTAGTCGAGGAAGTGTTTCAAATGTCTACCATTAAATAATAGTTCTAGTATCTCACTATCCAAGTTTCTTAAGAATAAAGTATGTTCCCCAATTGTGCAGTCAATAGAATAAGGGCCCATCCACTAGACATCAAACTTGTCAGGCTTGCCTTTTTCCTCTTGCCTACTATCCCAAAGTAAAACCAATTCTCCTACATGAAAATTTATTGGAGTGACCTTTCTATCAAATATCCTTTTGATTCTTTCTTTGAACATGAGGTGTCTTTCTTGAGCTTGTCTTCAAGTCTCATCAAGGTCAACAATCTTTTTTTTTTTGCCTTGATAATGGTTGATTTTGTCATCTTATTGTGGCTATTATATGAATTGATCAGTTGGAAACTAGATATTCATAGGCAATACAACTTGAGCTCCATAAACAAGCTCAAAAGGGCTCATACCTATAACTCTCTTAGGTGTGATCCTATCAACCCATAAGGCAATCTTCAGTTGTTCACCCCACTTCTTCTTGTTAGCTTCCAAAGTCCTTTGAATGATTTTGAGCAAGTTTTAATTACTAGATGCAGCTTGTCCATTCCATTGAGGGTTGTAATTGGAAGCATATGTTAATGTGATACCATATTATTTGTATAATGCCACAAAATTTTTAGCTCTACAACTCATGGCATTATCTGTAATTATCTTGGTAGGCATAATAAATTTACAAATAATCTGATTTAATAAAAAATCTATGACCACTTGATGTGTGGTCTTTTCTATATGGACTACCTCAACCCATTTCATGAAGTAGTCAGTTGTAACCAATATCCATCTATGTTCAACACTTTATGAATCAGTGATCTCCCCAATGAAATCCATTCTTCATTGTCTAAATGGGCCTTTAATAGTTATATGTTGCAACGTAAAGAAACAAAATCTTTTAACCTTCCACCAAAGTGCTAACATTTCTCACACTTTATAACTTTTTGTGCAAAATCCTTGAATAAGGATGGCCACCAATAACTAGTGCTGAGAATCTTATGAGATGTAACTTTAGGTACATAGTGACTACCACATACTCCACTAAGGAAGTTTTTATTTAAATTGGCATATTTTTCTTCTACTAGGCATCTTAGGAGAACCCCATTTATATTTTTCCATACCAAACCATTTTTAGTCAAGAGGTACTTTTGGGATACAAGATTAAGAGTTTTCCTTTTATTCTAATCCAAGTATGTGGGAAAATTCAAACTTTTCAATTAGTAAACAATGTCCCTATACCATGGAGAAATATTAATTCTACTCAAAGAATCATCAATATTGAAAACAATAGTATTTACCTTAATAACATGAAAATTGGTTTCAACTATAAGCTTGGATAAGTGTGTCCCTCTCACCAACTTGGTGATCTAGATCTTGATGTCATACTCATGAAACTTGTTGACCCACCTAAATATCTTGGTCGATACTTGAATCTGACTCAAGATGTTTTTGACTATTGTATGTGGGACATATGCAATAATACTTGAACTTAGAATATAGGGTCTAAACTTCTTAACAACTTTCAAGAGGGCCAATGCTTATTTTTAAAAGATACTATAATTTAGTTTAGATCCTTGCATAGCTTTACTAAAAAGAGCTATGGGATAATTGTGACCATCAACATTCTTCTACAACAAGACATCAACTACAGTACTTTGGGATGCAAAAGAGAATATTTTAAACTATCTAGTGTAATCAAGACTACCCAAGATAGGGGTAGACTTCAAGGATCTATTTATGTCATTGAAAGATTATATGGCCTTATCTTCCCACTTGATGGTTTGATCCTTATTTAACATGGATGTAACAATTAGAGCGACTTATGAAAAGTTGGACATAAACCTTTGGATGAAGTTGATTTGTCTAAAGAAAGACTGAATTCCCTTCGTGGACAGGAGGATATGCACTTTGTCAAAGGATCCCACTCCTTCTAGGTCTATCATGACACCATCCTTAGACACTATGTGTCCTAACAACATGGCATTTTTTAATCTAAAGTGATATTTATTTGCATTAAGGGAAATACTAAATTCCTTGCATCATAGGAAAACTTTTCCAAATGATCTAAATGTTTTTTTTTGTTCTTGGAGTATAGTGTAATGTCATCCTAACACACAACAATGAACATGTTAATTACCCCTACAAAAGAAACACTCATAGTTTTCTGAAACATTATACCAACATTAATGAACCCAAAAGGCATCCTCATATAGACATAAGTGCCTCAAGGCATTGTAAATATAGTCTTGGGTTTCTCAGATTCTTTTACCATAACTTAGTTATAGCATAAGTAAACATCTAATGTGTAAAAAATCTCTGATACTGTAACACTCTACAATAGGTTATCCATATTAGGTAAAGGGTAATTATATTTCAGAGAAGCTTTATTCAAATTTGGAATGTCACCGTAAAGGGTAATTATATTTCAGAGAAGCTTTATTCAAATTTGGAAAATCCATATAAAAGTAGATGTCACCATTATTTTTTCTTATAGGAACTAAGTTTGCCACCCATGATGAATACCCAATGGGTTGAATAATCCCATTGTCCTTTAACTTATTTAACTCTTCTAGCATCTTGGTGGCCAAGATGGGGTTGATAGGCCTTTGTTTCTACCTGAAAGGGTTGATGTTAGGCTACAATGGGATGATATGTTGAAACAAATGTTCTCTATATGCTTTCACTTATGAATAAGACCAAGCCAAGTAATCCTGGTAATTATTTAGCAGTTGAATGTAGGTTTGTTTCTCATTTGAACTTAAGTGAGTATCTAACTATACCTTTCTTGGATTTTTGTGAGAGCCCAAATTGCATTCAGTCATATATTTTGAGATAAAGAGATCTCAAAATTTTAATTGGTTTTTTGTATCAAAAGATGCTTCTAAAGTCACCAATCTTCTTAGGATGGTATTCATCTTTAGTTGAATGACATCTTTCTCAAACAAGGTTTCTTTCCCATCATAGGTTTGAACCATGGATTCCAAGACTATGATATGATCTTTAAATTTCACTTCATAATTGAGAAACCTTTTAATCTGATTATCATCATCAAAAATCTACCAATGATGAATATTTTATGAGACTGAAGGTCTAACAAGCACATCCAGTTGATACTAATAGTGTGATTTCATATTTTCAATTTCAAATTGAGCACCCACCCCTACAATTCTGTCAACTTCCTCATTGAAACTTCTATCTTGATAACAAAGATTGAAAGCATCAAAGTATTCTTAAAAATCTGATAGAACATTTATATATTATTTGAAACTTTTATTTTTGGTGTCATAAGCATTTTAAACTTGCTTAAACACTAATTCAGAATTACCTTTTACATTATACTTGTAATTCTATGTTCTCAAGTGATTCCCATAACAAGCAAGAGTGTTTCATACTCAGCAATATTATTAGTGAACTCAAAGGGTGGCTTGAAAGAAAACATAAAAGATTCATTATTAGGGGCATAAAAGATAACCCTAGATCCATTTCTAAAATTGGAGCAAACCACATCAAAATACATTTTCCACACATCACCATTTTCTTTATTAATTTCAACATCAAGAAAAATAAATTGTTCGACACAATCTATGTTTCCAAGATACTTACCCAGCTCTACATTAGTGTATAGAAATTCATTTTGAGCATGCTTTAGATCTTCAAGTACATGCAACATTTTAGGATCTCTATGAAGTTTCACCATCTTACCTTCCAAATTAATGGTGGAATAAATAATATCCATCTACACATTATCACCCATGCTAACATCCCATTTTCTTGACAACAACATCCCCCACTTGGGAGGGAAATCCACAACCACCACATCCATGTTTAAAAACTTACCTCAAGGAAGTCTCAATTGCACTACCAATCCATTAAATTGTCAAATAACTGGTATCTCTCATGATTCCATGGCATAACACTTGCCAAAAGATAATGTTATTTTTACTCTAAGATCACTAAGGATTAACAAGGGCATCACATTGCACGAGGCTACAGAATCAAACATGTAGTTGTGAACAATTAAACCGTTAATCAGTAGGGTATTGTAAAAGGGGTTAACATCCAACTGACTCTTTATTAACATATCCCCCAAAAATATCTATGGGGCTAGTTCAGTAACTTCATTTGACTCTTCATAGTCATCCAAGAGTGTTTGGGGTGAAGTAATTTCATTGGTGGCCACATTCACACTAAATTATAAATATTTAAATGCCCTCTTCTTATGTTTAGGTTTTCATAACAACTCAATGAATGACATAGTGATCTTCAATTGACTCAATACATGAGCCATATCACATACATTATATTGAGGAAGGGGAGTATTAGGAGGAAGGGTGACAACACCTTCTACTAGAATATAGTCATTCAAAGTCATAAGTAGAACAAGATGGGATAAACTAACATTACTAAAAGTAGTATTCAATGGTGGATTTCATTTCACATCATTTATACCCTTAGGAATACTGGATAACAAAGATTCTCTACTCTTGGATGGAGTACCTCTTTGTTTGACAAATTAGGAAGCAAGTGCTAATTTGTAAGGACTATGGACTTATTTAGTTTTATTCAATTCTTTATGCTCATTACCTGCCCTTAGATCTGTAGGGGTAGTCTCTTAAGGAGATACACCTTGTTTCTTCCTTCTTAGACTATACTCTTTCTCTTGGGAAACTACTCAATTAATTAGAATATGCATGTTTTCAACTAAAGGAATCCCCTTATCATACTTTTTAATCATCATAGATCCTAAAAAATTAAAGTCATGCTTAGGTAAATCATATGCTTGTGTGATGTTTACATCATAAATAAACTCAGAAGTTGGGACACATACCTCTTTTAATGCACTCCAAAATTGATCAACAGTAGTAACACTCAATAATTATGTGGAGGTAGACATTTTACTTCAGGAGATTTAACAATCAAACATAAAAATATCATCATATTAAATGGAGACTCAAGTTTCTCTACATATTCACCAATTCATTCAATATTATAAAAAAAAGATGAGGGAGGAAGAATTTATCATACCAATCAATATCAAAGTCACAATATACAACATTCACCTTGACGTTGAATGGATCAGGGACCTCCTTCTCAACTCCTCTATTCTGAATTCTATCATTTTGGGAAAGTCTCTTCCCTCTATCATTATCTTGATTGTGGAAAGAGGGTATACATTATGCTTGATTATGATTTTGATTTCTCTCCTAATTTGAATATCCATGAAGAATCCCCTTTTCAGCTCTAGCCAAATTGTATGACATCTCCATGTTAGTAGAGCCCAAGGTTTTCATAGTTTCCTCAAGGTTGGTTATCTTAGTGGACTGACTCTTCTCAGGATTGATTAACTTTACATCAGCCTATATATTTAAAGGCTTACCAACAACCTTTATACTATTTTCAATTTGGATGGCCATGTTGAATGCCAACCTCAGGTTTGTAGGAGCCTTATCTCTCAAGTAGTGTGAAACCTTCTTTTCAAAAGCATCATAGTACTTAATCAAGAAAGATGTATCACTAGGCCTAATATTTTTAGACAACCTCATCATAGTATTATTAAATCATGTGTTAAAATCTTACACACACTCATTAGGTTTCTTCTTTATGTTTTCAAATTCTGTAAGAAGGAACCTAAGATCAATCCTATTAGCATACTAAATTTTAAAAACATTCCTCATTTCTTTCCATGAATCTATGCATCCATGGGAAAGTGAATTGAACCACTCAAGAGGATCCTATTGTAGCATGTGAAAAAATAGTTTAAACTAGACATCCTCATGCTCAACCTCATAATATTCAATGATAATGTGAAAATACCTAAAATACTGCTCACCAGTGAATGCATTATTCCCTTGAAACCTAGGGAGGAGGTTCCTTACCTCATTTGGAACTTCATTGGGGTAACCAACCATTTCATCAAATTTAATAGGTTTAAATTTAGGTATTTTAAATGAAAGATGTTCATACTCATCTTGATCTTTATGCCTCATGATTGGTTCAATAGTGGGTTCAAGATCAGATGGTAAAGGGATATAAGGGGGTGAGTGAGGTCAACTTGGGGGATCAAACCTAAGAGGAGATTTAGCTGGTTGAGAAGGTGTTAGGTAGTAAATAGGACTATAAGATTCTAATTTATTGGGAGAGCTATGATCATCTTCAATTAAAGGAAGTTTAACAAAAAGAAGTTTAGGTATACCATAATTTTGAGAGTCTAAACACTCCTTTGATGTTCAACTTTGTCATTCAATTGGACTCTAGATTTGTCTCCTTATTTTATGATGAAAAATTAATTCAAAGACAATTTAGTTTGAAGAGTCAACTTTGAAGGAGGACCTAAGTCCTAGATTTGTAAATAAGATAACACTCAAAACTAAAATAATTAAAATTGGGAACTGCTATTTTAAAAAATTAGATGAGATGTTGGAGTCTCCACTAGAACAAAACTTCTAGAATGTAACAGATCAAAAAAAAAAGTGATACAATCTAAATTCATAATTTTTTGGTGAGATATAATAACAAAAATACTAAAAAATTCAGATTCATGTTCAAAAGGGAAAATCACTTTACAACCTGAACAAATAACCAGTTCTTTACAAGAACTCAACAAAGGTCAATTGATAAAATATTTTAATCCTCAACAATGATGCAAATCATGTGTTGCATAGTTGAATGCCGAAAGTAGCAAATCAGACTCAAACAACCTCAAATTTCAAACACATGAGATAATATAAGTAAACATTGTCTGAAACTACTCATCAGAGGTTAATGCATCAAGTCTTCCAATATAGAGAATTTGAGAACATTAATAAATAAAAACTCTTTACAAGAGTCCTTGGAAATGAAGGTGCTATGGATCAGTCCCCAATAATGGTGCCAACAAAGGTTGGTTCCATGTTATACACCACTTTAATCCAACATCACACAATTGAGAATATGCAAAATGTAGATGATAACTCTAAATTTATGTCATTATAGATATTGAAGGGTTTAACATCTAAATGAACTGAACATAGACAATGACTAAAAGACATCGACAAAGGGTATGGTCAGTTCCCTGCTACTTCTAGATCTTCCTGAACCAAGGTGCGAAGACCTACATAGTAGCTTGCTGACAAAGTGGAATACTACAGTTCAATCTCCATGGGTTTATTAGCATACACAATTTTGACCAAAGCATAAACAAACTTGCATAATCCACTTAGGAAGATTTTTCACATAGACTGGGCAAATACATTCAAATCAAACATAAACTATTGAAGTTAGATGGGAGGGTGATTTCAATCTTCATTTTTAAAGAAAATTTTGACAACAAGGATTCAAATCGAAGATTATAATGTTGGGATTCAAAGAGTAATTATAGACACATTTTAGATATGAAAGATTCATGCATTTGTGGGGAAATAACACTCAAACTATTTAACAACATGTATTATTTGTAGGGGCAGGATGGATAGGACAAGTTAAGTATATATAAAAGTGGGTTGTGGTGGATGCTTTCAACATAGATAACTCCTTCTAAGATTCATGCTATTATGCATTATAATATGAAAAATATTAAGTGAACAAGATAAATAAATCTATTAGGAATATTTTGCATTCATTGATGCCAATCTAGTGCAAACATTCAATTGTCCACTAAATCTCCAAAGCATACACTATAAGTGAAAACTTAGGCACCTTTTCCTATCAACTCCATAAGTCTAGGGTGTCCTTAAAATAATATCAACACAACATTCCCAAATCGCAATGCAGGAGTTTACAACCCAGATCCATGCCAAGAATGATTACATTTGATAGACATAAAACTAAATAACCAATTAACAATGTATGAAGAATGTCCCATTACATTTCTTGACAAGATAAAACATAAATCACATATGTTATCATTAGCTTGAATGTAGATCAATATACATAATGTTCATCATGCATAACAATAGTGAAAAGCATGGTGGATTTTCTATGAAATAGGGGAGATGTATAAACTATGCTCTTAGAGTTTGCTAATGATTATATGGATGCAACCACCTTAGCAAGAGAGATAAAACACACAACTTTTTAAAAATTGGACAACTTAAACCCTAGTAATAAAATTAACAACCTAACAAAAACCTCTATAAGGAGGACAAACCCTCTTTACTTATATGAATCTCTCACCCATAATATTTTGGGAATATGCTCTAGCTAAAAGATTCTTTATATCATCCTTGGAAGCTCATGCTCTTGAAAGGGAATGATTCCAGCAACTCGTCATCCATGTAATGATAAAGTTTGTTAACAAACATTGATCTCTTTGGCACTCTTGGGCTTTAAGGAGGGTATTCATTCTGAGAGAAAAACTAATCTTGTCTTGATGTGTAACTATTTTGCCTTAATCTCCTACTAATCATTTGACTGATTAGAAGTTTGTGAATGATGGTTTCCCTCCTCCTTATGGTAACCAAAGGATGACCCTAGCTTTGTCATGATTGCATCAGACTGCTCTAGATGTGATGGAGGTAGTGTGGGAGTCATGTCTGCTTGGAAAATATGCTTCCAATGTGCCACCTTGGTTTCAAAACCCCTTCAACAATTTTCTCATGCTTGAAGCTCTTCGACATTAGACAAATACTGCATATGACACTTAGATTAGTTTTTACCTTTTGTCATTGACTTTGGCCTATTCACATTTTCCCTTTTTGATTTTACTTTCAAACTTAATAATGATACTGCATTTTTTTACCTAATTTCGCCTTATGTGAAATTTTGGTCCTTTTTTTCAATTTTGCACCTTTTTGGCCTAGCAGGATTTTAGGCTTCAACTAAAACTTTACATGCTAGCAGGATTATAGAAGTCTGATGTACATTTTCAATTTGCAACTTCAAATTTACATTTTGATGTTGTAGTTCTGCCTGAAAGTTCGTTGTATTTTATCTTTCCATATGCTGTACGCTTTGGGATTTGATTTACATATTGTAATTTGCAAAACAAAAGTTGTTCTTCACTTGCAAATCCCCACTACTAAACCATACATTGTTTTGTTTCCTCTTTCGAATGCTCTCTGATTCTATTTGTTCTCTGAAAGTATCTAGTTTACCATTTTCTTGAGCATTATAGATTTCCATCAGTCGGCCATCCAGATCTGAGGCCAGTCAACCATGAGCAGCATTGTTAGTTCCCTCTTTCACAACATTGTCTTTCCTATTACACAATTGTACAAGAGCATAAATAATACCAGCTTGTCTTTGGGGGAGCATTCAATGGAGGTTAAAGGAAATACATATGATAAGCATCATAGCATTTATTACAAACTGTAATGACATCATTAAACTCAGTTTTGCCATAGGATGTACACTGAACTTAATTTCCTGATGAACCCACTTTCCCAACATTTGGAAGGTAATCCTTTTTATGTTCCAAACATCCATTCATACAACCATCAATATTCTCCATAGAAGATTCCTTTCTTAAAAAATGTGTATTACCAGGAATATCTTTTAACTCAACTCCAACACCGCCATCTTCTTTCCCGCTATAATCATCAACCTACACCCTCTGAATTTCTATTATTTTACTATTATGTCCACTGCTGCTATCACAACCCTCCCATCGTGCCATAACGTTCTCCAGTAGATCATCATATGCAAAGCCATGAATTTGGGGAAACCGTAGCCAAAGTGTATGCCATATTCAATTACATAGACTAAACATATTTTTCTCCTTCATCAATGTAGTATAAGTTTACTGGAATTGATGTCTGAGATCTCGGTTTTAGCTGCATTTAGCGGCCATGTAAATCTTTTGAAATGTTGCATGTTTTAGTATTGAAAATACATTAATGCACTTCGTGGCAAATCGAAGGCATAATTCCTCTGCTTGCTCAGGGATTTGGACGAAACATGGAGACAAATCAGATGAACATTTGGCATTGTTTTCTCCTCCAAGTCACCGCTACACCCACTAAGGACACGTGGTTGTTCATACCCTTGGCAGGATATTTGATTTTGTCGAGCACTTATGTACTACATAGGATTCAGACATTCATCAGCATATTTTAATTTTCAATTACAAACGTATGTTGCATCTCCCATCCAATTCTCCACCGCAGACATGGGAACTTTATTTGACAATTTGCAATTGGCAAATATGCAGTTGTAGTTTTAGAAACATAATTTTGTCCTTTTTATTTTCCACATGGGCTTCAATTTATGACGTGGGCTCTTCTTTGCTGTCTTACAATTTGAAATTTGTCTTTTAACTTTGTTATGTCCATTCGAGTGTCCGTCGTCATGTTTGGTAACTTTACTTGCATATTTCGAACTTACAATATCTAAAATTACATTTCCCTTCAAAAATTCTGCCTTTCGCTTTTCATTAAAAACTTTCGCTTACCCTTTTTAACTTTTTCACATGGGCTTTGAATTGCTTTTGGCAATACATCCACCCCATGCACTTTCAAAAATGCGAAGTTGCATTGGGTCTTAAAATTTTCATCACAGACCTAGGAAACTTTAAATGAAAATAGCAAATTTCAAAAAGTAAAGTGGCTTTTGTTAAGAAAACTTTCATCGCATATCTCTACCATTATGAACCTTTGACCTCCATGTGGGCACTTGGACTTAGTATTTTCAAAATACATAGTCATTTTTAATTCATCTCAGCTAAATTTTCACCATGGACCCTTCAAGGCTAATTGAACATAAAAATGTTAAGATGTTAATAGAAATAAACTTTTTTAGCGTTTACAAAACTTGATTGTGGAAGTAGGATTTTTATGACCTCGGTGGGCATTTTGCGGCTAAGGGAAAACATTTAAACTCTTAGGCACTCATTCTTCAGGAAACAAGGCAAAAATTGATCATTTCAGATTTGTGAATTAACAAGGGTCAATGATGCCCATGCCACCTTTCTCACGATGGAGGCAGTAAATGTCCCAGGATACCTGATGAAATCCTTGAGCCCAGTTATAGTAGGCTTAGAAGAAATATTTGAGAATCTTGGCCAGACTATCATAAGATGTTTTAGAGGGAGCCCAACAGGAAGAATATTAAACATGTGTGGCAGCCAATATCTTGGTGAAAATATGGAACTTGCCTTCTAGAGATAGGGGCTTGGGGATCCAATACACAATCTTCCTTTTGATGCTGCGAAGGACATATTACCAAAGTGAAGGGGATGCCCAAAAAATTAAATTGTTCCCTTGAGAAATCCTCTGCCAATTAAACTTCCTAATCCACTAAGGCATAGGCATTATACTTTGTCAAAAAACATTGGTTTTTCCTCTATTTAAGGCTAGAGCTAGATTCTAGACAAAAAATTGTCTGGGCATTGAATAACTTCATTAAAAGTCACCTCTTGTTCTTGAAGCATGCAGAAGGTGTCATCTACAAAGTGGCCATTGATGAGCTGAGAGGTGCGATCAGGAAAAATAATGCCATGAATGAGTCCTTGAGAAGGTTTGGAAGCAAAGAAGTATCCCAGGGCTTTTTACAGATAACACATAAAGTGATAGAGTAAGGGTAAACCTTGGTGAACAGATAGTTAGATATAGATCCCCATAATTTTATTTTCATTGATAGTGAGGTAGGATGAAGCATTATGATGTAAGGTATGCACTACATAAATGAAATAGGGGCTAATTTTGAGAGCCTTAAACATATTAGGAATAAACTACCACTCGATCTTATCATAAGCCTTTTCAAAGTCCAATTTAATAAAAATAGTTATCTTAATGGAGGAGCGGGCCAAATGCATGCCCTCCCAGACTCTAATAAAGTTATCCACTATATACCACCCTCTAATAAATCATGTTTGCTTTGGTCTAACAATGGAAGGCAGGATGAGTTGAACATGGTTGGTGAGGGCTTTGGAAATAATCTTAAAAAAGACATTGAACATGGTTATCAACTTCCAACCAGTGAGAAGTTCAAGATCCCTAGTTTTGGGAATGAATTTGATATTACCTTGATTGATCATGGATCAAAGAGACTATTTTGACAAGTCTTCTTCGTAGACTTGTCCTATTCTCAAATTGTCTGATCACTAACTTATGTGCACCATACCACTTGTCAATGTTCTCAACATATTATTTAGCCATAGATTTTTCACAATCCTCCTAAGATTGTAAATAATTATTGTGATGCGATTGTCATAAATTATTATTTCATCATGGTACAACTTTCATAAAAATATTATGGAAAATCCTGACTTGATTCCTTAGTTTCAATTGGCATGATCAATTATTGTTTCACTTTCATGAGCATGAAGTAATTTGACATAGATATTTAGAAATATACATTTTGGAGGAAATTGAATATTGGCACTTGTCAAATGTGAATTTAGATACAAATTTGTAGCTTTCGCTAAATCATTTTTATTTTAATAGTTTGTAGGCCTATGAACTAGTTGTGTACCACCATGTGAATTCAAAACATGAATCATAGTGAAAATACATGTGAACCTTTTTATTATATCCACATGTCATGATTTTACACAATATTAAGGTTCAAGACAATATTGGTGTAGTATCTTAGCACTAGAATATTGTGATCTAATCATTGACAACCTTGTGTCTCCATTTCCTATATTTATAACTTTTCACCAAAGCCCTTTTATTAAGGCACCCTGTGGAGATAAAAGGAAATCATGTGTCACCACAAAGATATAAGTTTCATATTCACTAAGTCTAAAGGATGAAACCCTTGATAAGATCCATATGTTTCCAAATCGCAACATAAGAACATATAGTATAGTTCAACATGTCCTAATGTCTTTTCCTCTCCAAGCTTTTGAGCCATTATGAAAGTTAAAATAGTCATCACAATGATCATTAGAAATTAAATGGAAAAGACTATTATTTTATGATTAGTTCTATTTATGATTACATCAAATGATGCCACCTAACATCAAATGTACGATAAATGGGAGACAATGTCAGCTAATTAGTAAGACCCATGACTCTTGAAGCCATACTAGTATGTGAATTTGTGATTGATTTTGATGGCCATAGTTTCCATCTAGAAGTTATTGTTTTTGGGTGATACTTGTTATCCATAGGAAACTATTAACCCTAAACATAATGTTTTAAACATTATTCTGAGAGCTTAAATGATAAATTAATCCATTTATTTATACTTCCATGAACTAATGTAAAAGATTATTTTACTATTTAGATACAATATGAATGGTTAATTTGAGGAAGACACATTATGTGATCCCACAACCCCTATTATCAAGGATCTTATCATGGCATTGCCAATTGAAAAATAGAGGATGAAAAAATAGGCCTTTCATATTAATCTTAAAAGATTAAGGATGGATGTAAATTCAATATTTTTTATTAAAAATAAGGGTTAATATTTGGTCATGTATTGTTTAACATTGGATGCATTTGTTTCATTCAAGTCCAACAAATTAAATTAAGCTAATCAATTAAGGTAAGTAAAGGATATATATTTTAGTTGGTTTTAGAATGAGCACATGAGGGTGTTACACATTGGTATCAGAGTGGGGTTAAAATGTATTTACTTTTGGGAGAAAACATTTAAATAAGGATGTCATATGAAATGGAATTCTGAAAACTAATAGTTACTTATGAAAATTCTCTACTATGTGATATTCATAATAAAATTTTCCAGTAGAAGTCAATAATTATATTATTAGGTCAATTTTTAAATAAGGATTCATATGAAATGGAATTCTAAAAACTAATAGAGCTACTTATGAAAATTCTCTACTATGTGATAGTCATAATAAAATTCTCCAATAAAAGTCAATAATTGTATTATTAGGTCAATTTTACCAATTTTGGATTGTGTTAAATTGGTTAGAGTACTGTCTTAGAAAGTTCAAGCCCCATCACTCCCAATCCAATTAATTTATTAATTATTCACTCTATCCCCACTCCATTAAAATATAAAATATATATATCACATAGACTCTACATGGGGATAATTCATCATTTCAATGATAATATCAAATTATCAAGTGGATCTCCACTAAATGTTATTCTCTCCTTGAGATAGAAAAAATAAAAAAGGCTTCACATAATTAGAGCATTATAGAAAAAATTATAACTCTAAATATAGATCATTATAAGAAGACTTATTTGTGTCAGGAAGGATAACAAAGGAGTCTTATTTTATGTCATAGTACCAAATTTATCTCTACAAATCATTCTAAATGATTTCGTTCTTAGAAGACTCTTTTTAAATTTTAATCATGAATTTAAGTATTGACTAAGTAAATAGAGACCCTTATAAGTGAATAAACAGACCCGTAGATGGTTGTGTGATAATTTTCAACTCTATGTCCTTAAGAAACCAATATTAATTACAAGAAACATAGAAAATTATTGTACGGGAATCTTCTTTCAATCCATTTCTGCATGTGTATAACCGCTAATATGGTTGAAGAAACAATTAGTGTTATAGTGATAACATTTCCATACATGAAATGCCCTCATGTTTTATGGTAGACTTAAAATTTTCATTGCAACTCTTATAAAGGGGTAAATGCGGTGATCCTTAGTGAAAGAATGAAAATACAATTTAGAGAAAAGAAGTTTAGTAAAAGAACTTGGAAACATACTATTGTGTATGAGGTGAAGTCTAAGTCCATTGAACTTTCTCTTGTTAAATACTTAGTTTCAATTAAATACATGTTTTTATATTATGAATTTATTTATGATTGCATTTTATTTTATTTCCATTGTTGAATGATGAGATTATTTATGAAATATTTTTATCTAACTCAATTTATTGGAGATATCTTTTGTGGACTTTTACATCTTAGTAAATAGTGGTTATATTGTTTTATTTTAATTTATGTGACTCTTGTTATTATATTTATTTTCCATCATATGTGATTTCTTTGGGTGGGTTGAAAAATAAAACTAATGTCATGACCCTGTTAGTTGGCACCTTTGTCTACCCAGGATGCCAAATTTCTTTGCTTTATTGTTGGTATTATGGTTATAATTGGACCCAATCATTTCCTCTTCATGTTAATGATCCTTTATCTTTATATATATATATATATATATGGCCAAGACACTATATATGTTTTTATAATATATACATATATATGTCAAGAGGAATTACTCATCTTAAATAACATTATTGCTCGCAGTGGTTGAACTTTATTTTCAATCTTAATTAAGGAAGTTATTTTACTTTAACTGTATGCTCGGTATAAATATTTATTTAATTAAATAAATTTATTTATTGAACTGAATTGTTTATAGAATATGGTGTTACATCAAGTTGAGATGCTTAGGCTTTTGGGAAACACATATATAGTGTATTTAGTAATTTTTTTTAATTTCCACCTCATGCATTGAGGATTGTAATGTGTTGAAGTCGCTAATGCATTGGAATTATAATTGATTAGACCCATGCCTAGCTTGATTTATTTCTAAGTAAAAGAGAGACATTTTTAATTTCTTTTAATTAATGCACTAGCCAAGAATTTTAAAAGACTTTTATTTTTTATCGACTAAGCCATGACACTTAGCATTTTGAAAAGGCCGTATTATCTTCTAAACGCATGTTAATTTCTTATGGTTTTCTTAATTATTTGTTTATAGTCTTGGTGTATTGGATTAGGGAGGGAACACATTAAATGCATACCTGGGAAAAGCAAGAGAAAATAAAGGAAATGTTGTATCCCCTCCCCTTAGCCATATCTATTATTTCGGATGTCATATACTCAGGTTGGGAAAGAAATAGTAAACATATAAAGAAAATCTACTTTCCTTAGAAATCATGGACTTGGTTTATGAGTAAATATTAGCATGGCGAATAAAATTATAATTAAATAATAAATTTACGATTTATTGTGTAACATTGGATTGCTTACTTTAGTAAACCATTTCTCCTTTAGAAATTGGTGATAGGGTTTGGCGTTGTATATATCTATTGATCTAAAGGGAGAATGGATGAAGGAAAGAGGGATGAAGGAGACTTTGGAGAGTATGAAGGGTTTTGTGTCACATTTTGAGAATCCATGAGGAGAGGAGTGAACTAAGTGATGGACAGGAGGAAGAGA
>JARHVA010011017.1:87500-90000 GCA_037957365.1 Torreya grandis
TGAATGTTACCGTATGTCATTATCCTTTTTAAGGATACCTATGGGCTTTAGTGAATCTTCTTTCCTACTGAGTTTCTACGTCAAACCATATAGGGTTATAAAATTATTGTATTAGGTTTAAGATCCCTAGGATATTTGATGTGGAAACTGAGTTCCTTTTGAATTTTTGATGTGTATTAATGTGGACCTATATACTAATACCCCTCGAATGGTGAATTATCTACTAGGAAACCTCTTTATCTATTGAATTCCCTAGCATTGGTCATCCTCAAATAAGTTTCTCCTTGAACTAATCTATTATGTGTTGTCTACTCATCTAGTGTAGGACTATGTTGATACATTGTGCATGGTATGGTGTGAAGTGGGTTTTACATGTGGTTTTATTATGTATTATGTTAAAAATTCTTGATTTTTTTCGTTAGATTATTCTATCTAGTATCAGAGCTTGTGCTTTGAGTATTTGGGAGAATAATGTTCATTTTCTCACACTCCTTAGAAGTCAAAATAATTATAAACTCTTATTAAAAATTAGTTATGTTGTATTTCCTATTTGGTATTCGCTAGTTACTACTCCAAGTGAGGTGTGTAAATGAATATATGCCTGAATAGCTCATCCTATGATTCATAAATCAAGGATAGAGTCATATTAGATGGTGATTATTTTGAGAAAATCAAATACTTAGGTAGCCTAAAAAGTGGGGAAAATCCCTCATTAGAACTTTAATAACCTATGAAGTTGTTCAAAGCATGGTTGGGAACATAGGAACATGTGTTCACTAATGTTTGAAATATTTCTTAATGTTTTACCTAACCTAAGATGGGTTATATACATGTTTCAGACATCATGTGAGGGTATTGATTATGGTTGACTAGGCACCAATGAGTTTAAGATCTTTCCACCACCTACTTGTATGGGTGTAAAATTTGTTGATGTAGTTGATACAAGATGTGTATATACACATGAGTATATCAACATGTAAGGGTGATAGCTATTATGTTTGATTTGGTGTTTTAGCATGACATTAGGATGTTAGAATTATGATTTAATTGCAATGTTCATGCTCTATACCTTTTCCTTAGTTGGGTTAACCCTTCCCATTTCTAGTTATGTTTGGGCAAGCCTCACTTATTAACCATTGGCTTGCATGGGCTGGTCAATAGGAGATAAATGGAAAAGGCTTCACTCTAAAAAGAAAGGAGAATAGTGCCTAGTATCTTTTGATGGGTTTTATAGATATCCCATCACTAGATGTTTGGAACATTATGACCCTGGGAAGACTAATGGTTTGACTCTAATCTAAAGGGATAGATTGTGTATAGGGGGTTGGTCTTTGATGGTGAATCAGTTGAGCTTGCATTTTTCTCTTGTGAGAGGAATGTCTTGAGAGTTTGAGGATATAAAAAGCATGGATGTTGGTAGAAAAAATTTATAGCCCCATAGGTAAGACTTTTGTAACTTACTATTTAGTAAATTGAATATCTAGTTGAGTTATTGAAAAGAGTTCATCGATGTTGGAATTAAAAAACTAGCATGCCCTTTGTAAGTTGCATGGTTGTAAGTAGAGTAATAATGTCTCTATGGGTTTGAGTTTCCTCTGGTTAGGCAATGTTGTTTCAAGAAAGAAACCTTTTTGGGAGATATGATAGTAAAGCTTGGTAAAGGTATGCTAAATTGTTACATGTATGCAACTATTTTATTCACATCTATGTGTTATATCAGTTTGATTGATTGATTTATGCCATGATAGAGATCTAAAACATTAATAGATTTGAAGGCATTATCATATCCTCTATAGTTTGGAAGGATCATCAAATGTATGTTCCTTGTTTCTTTAGCTCATTTCATTAGCACTTGATGTGGATAAACTATGATTTTATTTAACTAAAAATTATTGATGGTTGAGACAAGCAATGATAAATTCTTTCATTTCTTGTGCATTATTTCACTTGATGAGTTTTTAAGAGCAAATGACATGTTAAGTATTATGGTTAAATCTTGGGAATGTTATTTTGTTTCAAGTAATGGACTTATAAGTTAATTTTGGACTAGTTTTCAAGTTGAAAACTCAATTATAGTTGACTAAATTACAACTATTGTTTTTTAAAGAGAATATTTATGATGCATCATGATACTAAGGTGATGAAAATATATGTATTCAGATGAATTTGTGCCTAGTTTTTAGGTGATTGTGTCTGTTTGAGTTTTATGAAGGAGTTTGTGGTTTTTTCACTCAAAATGCTAGAAGTTATTGAGTGTGTATATATGTATTTTGATTTCATGATGTGTTTATTTGATCATATGTATGCATTAATCCCATAAGGAGACTATGATGCCCTAGTTATGCTTCATGACTATGTGATGATTATCTAATTTTTTAATTGAGTTTTGACATATATGAGGATGTCATCTCACACACACACACACACACACACACACACACACACACACACACACACACACACACACACACACACACACACACACACACACACACACACG
>JARHVA010011017.1:95000-102338 GCA_037957365.1 Torreya grandis
TTCTATCATGCATTTTATACATACCTAGTTACATGCAAGGTATGTATTATGTTTACAATTATAAGAAATTACTTCTTAATTAATGTGTTTTGCATTATGAAATATAATATTAATAAGTAAATGCTTGTATTATTTAATTAAGGAATTAATATTTAATTAATTATTATGATTTAAGAATGAACATGTAAAATGTTTTACTTAGATTATTCACTTGGTTAAAGAAATGAAATTAAAGGAAATCATAATGAAATCAAGAAGATAAATAAGTTATTATATAACTTTAATCCATTCAATGAGACTTAGGTTATTCTCTCACTATTTCCTTTCACCTTCCTTCCCGATAGCTGAACTTGCTTACTTTGTTACTTCGATTGCCAACAGTGAAATTTGAAAGAGTTATTTATGAGGAACATTTTTATTGTAATTCCACCCATCTTTAAACTTGGATGAACTTCATATTGTTGGATTCCATACTTGAATATTGCTATTGAATTCTTGTTTTTTTCTTTTTGTCTAATTAAATTACAAATGTATTCTTAACAAAATGATATCTTTAAGCATTCATGAAATCTGGAATGAAGAGGATTTTTTCTTAAGTGGTTACTCTGTGATTGTATAATTTATTTATTTTAAATAGATAATTTAGTTTTAATTACTTAAATGACTTAAACTCTTTTATTATCACATTGGCTATGGAAATCTAAATAACTGACTTAAACTCTTTTATTATCGCATTGGCTATGGAAATATAAAATAACTATATGGACTATAAAATTGTAATGTTGAATTATAACTACATCATAAACTATTATCAACATCCATGTTAGCATAAAATGTGTATGAATAGTTTGATAACCTTAAAGGTTGTAACATGTTAAAACTCAGCCTATATCACTAAATAATCTTGTACTTAATCTATTTTCTCTTATGCCTTAATATAATTTGATATATGAATGAATCAAAATTTGTAAGTGTTGAATTGATTATCTTACTAATTTTATTGCTTGTTTAATTTATATAACATGTATTTTTTATATAATACTATGATTAGCCTAAATGATAACTTAGGGAAACAAACTTATCCTTATTGATTAAACCAATCCTTTAACTTAACCATCCTCAAGTGAGACTAAAACCCATTGAGGAGAGTGAGGTATTTACCTAGGATTAAACACCTAGAAATGGTATTATGTGGAAGTACAGGTGACACTTATGGTGCTTGCGACTTATCAATGTATGCATACACTGATATTCCCTAAATACCATAATATTTATAATACAACTAGCTTTCCCATAGCACCTTTTATATGTGTTTACTTCTAGCTAATTAACTTGATTATCCTTCTTCGGTTATAGTTACATATGCATCAAGTCAACTAATGGTTTTACCATATTATAAATCCTTGTATGTGGGTCTAAAATATGTCCAAAATATACTCTGATATTCAATTTCTAATATTTTTTTATTTGTTTCATCTGGTATCAGAGTAGTTTTCTACTCTAGGGAACTCTGGGAATGAATTTTTTCCTTTAAATAATTGTAATATTCTAATCTATCATTTATGATTTCTCAAGATGGTTAGAATGTGATCAATTCCAGGCAACATCCATGAAAATACTTTGAATTTCAACCCATATAGGGGCATAGGTGAAGGATTTATAAGGGGTTATCAAATCCACATCCCCATTCAAAACCTAGAAGAACTTCCTATGAATATTGTTGATATCAATACCGAGGTACCTAATGTTGAAGTAGTCAGTGGGATTCAAATTGATAAGCATGAGAAAATCCTCAATGGAATCCTAATACTCCTTAACACCTTGCAAGGAAATATTGATAACCAAGAAAAAGGATTGAACAATCTTGAGGGGGTATCCCAAGAGTAAGTCTGTAGGCTAGAAATGAGACAAGTAGAAGGAATTATAATTTAAGAACTACCTTTGACCATCAATAGCCCAATAATCAAAGAGCTGAAAAAGCTTCCACATCCTACCTTTTAGGTGAACAATTAGGTGATGTATCCAATACTTGGTTGGTACACTTGTAAAATTACTTCAATTTGAATAATATACCTTTTAATGAGAATGTTAGAGTATGAATCTATCAGTTAGTAAGACCGGTAGCATTATGGTGGAACCGCCTTTGTGTTATTGAAATATATTAGCCTTTAAACCTGTCTTGATCTATTTTTGAGACTTAGTTTCTTATGAGTACCTAAATATAAACTATAAGGAGAAAAAAAATCACCAATTTTTAAGTTTTGAAACAAGAGAACATGTCTATTGCTAAGTATGAGAACAAGTTTTTGAATTTACTACATCATGTGAAATATATGCATGATGGAGAAACTAAGATTACTAATTTCAAGATTGGGCTTAAGTAGATTTTGATGTATGATGTTAACATGAAAAATCCTAAAAATTTGGCTGCAAAAATCAAGTCAACCTATTCAAATGAGAAAGAAAAGTCTCGCCAGAAGGCAAGATAAGAATTCAAGTCAAAAAATCAGTGTTATAAAGAAAAGCACCTTTCTCCCATGAAAAATAAATTTATAAAATATAATTTTAATCATATATTTTTAGGAGGTAATAAAAATTTCAGCAAGTTTTCTAATCAAAACATGAATTTCAAGTCCCATGGATCATCTAAATCTAGTTATTATAAAAAGGAACAACATCAAAACAACCAATGTGGACCTACCATGAGTGATAATACTATTTTAGTAGCATCTTTAAGACTGATTGTATGCTGAGAATGTAGACACAACCACTATAAAATGGACTATCCTAAACTAAAATAAAACAAAGCAATGAACCATAGAGTATATGGTACTATTGATAATCAAAATACCAATTTATAGACCACTCCAATTGAGACCTAAGGTGAAATTAATGGTTTTACCTTAAATATCTTGATTGATTTTGGTGAAATAGATTGCTTTATTTCTCTTTTATTACTAAACAATGTAATAATAAACCTATCTTGATAAGATAAGGTTGTGAAATTGAATTTGGTACCAGTAAGAAAGTGTCTATTCTTGACTGATTGGAGTAAGTAGAGTTATATCTTGGTATTTTTAAGACTAAGGTGAATCTTTTTCTCATGCCTTTAGGGTTTTATGATCTCATTATTGTGATGGATTCGTTGCATGAACATCAAGCCACACTTGGTTGTATGGGTAAAAGAGTGCAATGTACCAATGACCTTAGCTTAATTGTATAATTCGAAAGCATGTAAGGGTCTATGATATGAAAAAAAATTCAGACTTACAGTTGAAAAGAGATGTTAGGAAGGGTTGAAATCTCTATGCAATCCAATTATAAGAAATATCCAATGAAAAGGATCTAGAATATACAAATTTTACTATTTTAAGGGAGATTATGGATGTTTTTCCTAAAATGACAATCATGTTACCACTCAAGCGAGAATTTAACTTCTTTATTGACATCATACCTAGATCTACCCCTACATCTAAGGTACCTTACCACATGAATGCAGTTGATCTACAATATTTGAAAGTTACTGAAAGACCTTTTAGACAATGAAATAATATGGATAAATGTGTCTCCTTGGGGTGATCTAGTAGTATTTGTTAATAATAAGGATGGTACACTAGGGATTTGCATTTATTACTACATGTTGAATATGGTAACAATCAAAAACCACTATTCTTTGCCTAGAATCGATGATTTTCTTAACCAATTGAATGGTACTATAGTATTTTCTAAGATTGAATTGATTTTTGGTTAACATAAGATATGAATCAAGGAAGAGGACATAGATAAAAATTATCTTAGAACTTGTTATGGACATTATGAGTTCATAGTTTGGCCTTTAGGCTTAACTAATCACCTATAGTTTTCATGAATCTTATGAATAACATATTTAGAGATTTATTCAACAAGTTTGTTCTAGTTTTCCTTGACAACATTCTATTTTATTCAAAGAATGAGGTTGAACATGATCATCACCTTTATCTAGTCTTGAAAATACCAAGAAACCATAAACTTTATGGAAAATTATCCAAACGTGCATTCTATGAATCTAAAATTCATTATTTAAGACACATTATTTCTAAAGAAGGCATTGCTTTTGACATAACTAAGATCAAAGCTATTTAAGATTGACCTGATCCTTCCAATGTTTATGAAGTCTATAACTTCATGGGTTTAGCTAGTTATTACTGGCATTTCATTGATTTTTTTTTTAGTGTGGCCTATCCCATCACTTCCCTATAGTGCAAAGGAAAGAAGTTTGTATGGAATCCTTAGTGTGAGGAAGTGTTTATTAAGATGAAAGGGATGATTAAAAAATTTCCTATTCTAATCATAAAAAACCTAAATGGTAACTTTGAAGTTTGGGTTGATGCTTCCAAACAAGTCTATACAGGTATCTTGACTCAAGATGGTAAGGTTTTGGCTTATGAGTCACAAAAGTAGAAAGAACATGAAAATAACTATCCTATGCATGGCATATGGATTGCTACCATTATTCACGAAATCAAAAAATGGAAAAATTTCATGATGGAAAAGCCTTTCCAAGTGAAATATGATCATTTAAGTCTTGATTATTTATTCTCTCAAGAAGATTTAAATGCACACTACTGTATGTGGCTAAAATTTTTGAGAAATTTTGGCATGAATATAAAATATGTCAAAGGTAAGGAGAATGTTGTGGTTGATGAAATAAGAAGACACACATACCTTAGTAGCTTATTGATGTTACACATAAATTTCATAAGTGTATTTCTAAAGAAGGCATTGCTTTTGACACCACTAAGATCAAAGCTATCTAAGATTGACCTGATCCTTCAAATGTTTATGAAGTCTATAACTTCATGGGTTTAGCTAGTTATTACTGGCATTTCATTGATTTTTTTTTAGTGTGGCCTATCCCATCACTTCCTTGCAGTGCAAAGGAAAAAATTTTGTATGGAATCCTTAGTGTGAGGAAGTTTTTATTAAGTTGAAAGGGATGCTTAAAAAATTTCCTATTCTAATCATAAAAAACCCAAATGGTAACTTTGAAGTTTGGGTTGATGCTTCCAAACAAGTCTATAGAGGTATCTTGACTCAAGATGGTAAGGTTTTGGCTTATGAGTCACAAAAGTAGAAAGAACATGAAAATAAATATCCTATGCATGGCATATGGATTGCTACCATTATTCGTGAACTCAAAAAATGGAAAAATTTCATGATGGAAAAGCCTTTCCAAGTGAAATATGATCATTTAAGTCTTGATTATTTATTCTCTCAAGAAGATTTAAATGCACACTACTATATGTGGCTAAAATTTTTGAGAAATTTTGGCATGAATATATCATATGTCAAAGGTAAGGAGAATTTTGTGGTTGATGAAATAAGAAGACACACATACCTTAGTAGCTTATTGATGTTACACATAAATTTCATAAGTGTTGTTTTATAAGAACAACTTACTGATGTATTATACCATTATGTAAGAGCAGGTTTGGATGATGAGTCTATAGCATAATGTTTTGCTAGATTTTCTATTATAATAGATGGCTTAATAAGGCATAAATTCAAAATTTATGTCTTCAATATGGGTGACTTAATAAATTATGTAATTAATAAATTGCATATAACACCTTATTATGCTCATCTAGGGTTTACAAAAATGATGCATGAGCTAAAAAAAGCTCTATTTTTAGCCTAAAATGAATCATGACATCATTATATTTGTAGTTAAATGTTTCAAATGCCAACAAGTCCAAGCTAAGCAATAACATCCTAGAGGTCTATTATACCCTCATGATATTACAAAATATAAGTGGGTTGTATTCTCACTTGATTTTATTACGGGGCTATCAAAATCATTTAGCAAGCATTGATATAATCCTCGTAGTGACTGATAAAAAAATATAGTGGACCACTCTATTGCTAAAAATGTAACATATGATGAATATGTATTTATGGAACACATTGTAAAGGAGGTAGTAAGACTCCATGGTATGCCTTATGTAATCATATCAGATCAAGATAAGTTATTTACTTCAAGGTTTTGGCATAATTTAAGTACTATGTTTGGAACAAAGCTAAATTTTAGCTCTTCATATCATCCAAAAATAAATGGGAAAATAGAATGGATCAACCAAGTGGTTGAATATATTCTACACATGTATGTAAGGGATTAAAAAATAAAATGGGATGATTATCTTCATCTAGTTGAATTTGCATATAATAATTCCTATCATTCAACTATTAAGATGGCACCATTTGAATTTTTATATGGACATAAGTGTATAACAACTATTGGTTGAGAAAAATTATAAAATATGGGATTTAATGGCCCTAATTTGTTATTAGAATATGATAGGTAGATGGAAATAATAAGGCAGAATTTAAAAACAACTTTTGACAAACACAATAGTTATGTAGATCTTAAGACATCTCTGTGTGAATTCAGTGTGGGGGACAAGTTTTATCTATGCATTAGACTAAAAATAAATTATATTAAACTTGTCAAGGCTTCTAAGTTAGCACCAAATTTTGTCAGGGCTTTTGACATAGTAGAAAAGATTGTCCCTGATACTTACCAGTTGGCACTTTTTCCTCTTTCAAGGATACATGATATTTTTCATATTGATTTATTGAGAAAGTATATACATAATCCACAATGTTTTAGATTGGACTCATTTATAGGTCACAGAAGAGGAAAATATCTAGGTGGAACCAGTGAGAATCCTAGACTATTGTTGTATTAAGCTTCATAACAAAGATATACGATAGGTTTTAGTGCAATGGGACCCTATCAGTGAAATGATTGCTACTTGGGAAGACACTCATATTTTTAGAAAACATTATACATATATTTTTGATTAAGTCATTGGTATGGATCCTTTATAAAAGGGGAAGGATGCTATAATCCCATATTTTCATTATATATATTTTTATTATGACATTAACATTATGATTGGTAGACTGGTTAGCTATTATTTAGCTAGATTATCTTTGGTAGTTATTATTGAAGTGTTCACTGCATACTTAATTATTTGATTAATTATTTTATAGACTTATTACTATTGATGATGATTTTATAAATATATATTGATTATCAATTAATGACATAATGCAATTGATGCCATTTCAATGGTTTAAGTTTTATCTATGATATAGGCAAATGTTGGAGGATGTACTCCTATAATTGAGTGAATTCTGAGCATGTAATAATGTTTGATAGGTATACTTGTTATTTGTCTTTTCTTTAAACACTTTGATTTGGTCATTATGTTTTTTAGTTGTTGTCTTTGTGATTGTGATTACTACTATACTTGGTTGATTTCATTATGAGTCATTATTTTTTAAATTTTTTGTTAT
>JARHVA010011018.1:0-77500 GCA_037957365.1 Torreya grandis
ACCTAATCATTTAACTATCATGGGAATATTGGTAGCATTCCCCCTTTACCAAGAAGCATCATTAGATGTTTCTCTATTACCACTAATGAAATAGTTAAAGGGTGATTTAGCATTAAATGAGTCTATTGCATAGAATGTTGATTCTCTAGAGTAGAATATTGATCAATCCAATGATGACAACATCAAGTTGAAAGATTGAATGCATGAATCTACCAAGCTTATTTAGGACACTTGTCTCAAGTTGTTCACTCAAGAAATTAGAGACCAAGTAATGTTTGATCAACATAGACTCAAGACACTTGTTTCTAAGTTATTAAAGGATTGGTGCACAATAAAGAAACTCTACATAGTCAAAACATTGAGTCAAGATGTTAAGACGGAAGCTACCACTCTCATCACTCTACTAGAGAAATACTAAGGAATTATTGACATACTACACTTCAAGCTCTACAAGTCACATGTAGCTTATTGGATTGGAAGTAGTAATTAGATACCTCCTTAACTAGTTATAACATAGACTTTGTAAAGACTAACACCACTAAAGCAACCATGGTGAGTAACACTAAAACTAGGGAGGAGAAAGATTGATCACTCTAAGAATCACTCAATGCTAGGGATAATGTGCATGATAATATTCTAAATTGGTAGAGTTAGCTTTTGCATAGTTCTTTCATTAGCCTCCAAGAGCAATGACATATAAATAAGAAGGAGCAACTAAGTGGAAAGATTCAAATAATGGTTGCAAACACCAAGGTAACCTTGAAAATAATTGATTATTTATACCTCAAGTAGATCATTGGATACTAATATATATTGTTCACTCTACTATGGTTGATAAAAGAAGTGATGTTGGGCTGGAATGCACACAAAATGGATTTGACTCCCTTCACCAACATAGTTACCTATATTATTAATACACCTACATATAGGTTACCTTCAGAGTTTTAGTAGGTCATCACATAGTGAAAGGCTACTCAATCCTAGTTTAAGGACTCTTCTGGTCAAACTTCATCTACATCTATGCCACCACCTTCAAGTTAAGTACTATGCAGAGTAAACATATTGAAAATTTTGTATTGGGGATGACTTAGTAAGACAAGTAGGGCTAGGATGGTTAAAAACCTATAAAGGGTGGCCACTTGGTTATACAAACATATTTAAAACCCACAAATGGTGGTAGGTTGGTATGATACTTAGTTGAAAACCCAAAAGGGTGGCCAAGTAGTGTGCAAGAGGTGAAAATCAAAAAAGGCATATTGAGTGATTACTACAAATATTATTGTTCCAACCATTTATTTAACGTCTAGTCATTTATGCATTCTTATATATCCTATGCCATTATCTAGAGATGAGACAACCTTTTAAGTCTAGGAAAGTGTTTGTAGAAATATGCTAATTGTAAAGTTGTGAAGGACATTTATCTTATTTTCATGTGTTATGCATTCATTTTTTCATAAATACATCTCTTTTATCTTATCTTCATGACTTTTAATACGTTAGAATATGAAGAGACTCCACTTTTGGCACCAAGTACAAGAAGAAGATAAACAAACATATACTATACATTTCTATATATAAAATCATTTTATAAGAAGTAGAGGTCCACTTTTTAGAAGAGATCAATAAATATTATCTAGTTATGGTTACCTATGTTATTTATTATTATGTTCCTTGCATGTGTTCTCATGTGTAATTTTTTTGTTACTTTTTGTCTAACTATTTTCA
The DNA here is from genome assembly GCA_037957365.1 of Torreya grandis. Lineage (NCBI taxonomy): Eukaryota > Viridiplantae > Streptophyta > Pinopsida > Cupressales > Taxaceae > Torreya > Torreya grandis. The sequence continues at coordinate 1,726 of JARHVA010011018.1, forward strand.
ATGCATTATTTTAGTCTTTGAAATTTTGGTTATTAATAATTCCTCAATAGCACAGGATAATTAATGCTTCCTATATTTATATCATCCAAATTCTGTCTTTATATAATAAACTATTTTTATACACACAATGTACATCATATCTATTTTTGTCCTTAACATGTTATAATGATTCAAGAACCTTTGATAACACAAAGAGACAATGAACATAAAAGACAAATTTTAGCCTTTAATACATGTGGTTTCTAATCTACAAATCATACTCAAAATGGCAATCTGTCAGGGAATAAAAGAATCCTAACTACATTCCTAGGTCATCATTGAACATTTGTAACTTCCCCAGTGGTAGGTTAATTAAATTCATGAAAAAATCTATATAAATAATATTATTTTCTATTTGTAATGGGTTGGCATTTCTATGTAATGAAACTCTATCAAAATTTTAATAAAATGCTTTTTACTTGTTTTGATGCTATCTTATACTCATCAAATACAACCCATAATAAGATTAATATGGTAGTTGTATTGAGCTCATGCTAGTCCAGTTACTTGTAGTCATTTTTAGTCTACTTATAAAATTTTATGCTTTATGTGTTTTTAGTTATAAAGTGTCTCAAAAGCTTTATGTCTTATTGTTATAAGTATTTTGGGTGTTCATAATTAGCGAAGAGCCTACACATTTAACATTCATGATTATGTACTTATAATATTTCTCATTGTGTGTCTTAACATATTTATTATTCCTAGACTAGGCACATAGTGGTATAACTATGACTTAGCATGCTTAAGTTACCAAACATCAACATTATCTCAACTATAAATCTCCTTTTATTCTCTCTTTCCCCTTATTTTTAATATTTTTTTTGAAACTAAAACATATCCACATATTTTAGAAAGTGGTAAAGTCTAATACAATAGCTATGGTAGTCAAGAATCAAGTACAAATCAACTGATAAAAATTCTAAGTTTCATGAAATAAACATTTATACCCAGATGATATTAGTTAATTCTCTTTGAGTAAAATAAGTTAAAATTCTTGGTCCTTATATTGAACTAACATAAATCATAAAATTAATGATGGGATATATTTATCCCATGTATTATCGCTTCTTGTTATCTATGGAACACTCAATCTCATGAGTGTGTTTGGAGTAGGATTTTGGGGAGAACAACACTACCTTTTGCCTTTTATTAGAATCCTACCCTAATTAGTTAGATTTTTATTTTTATTTGAAGGAGATGTGATGGAAATTAAGACCTATGTTGGAGGCATAATAAAAGTTACCTTCTTCCTCTTTTGAGGTGTCATCCTTGAATAAACCCACATTATATTAATTGAGTGAATCATGATAGTAATTGTTATTGAAACACATGGAGATGATGAAGTAACTATAAACACTAGAATATAAGAGCCACTTTAACTATGCATAAATGTAAACTTCTCTTTGAGGTGGAATCCATCGAGATGATCAAGGTGGGAACACTAGGAAATGTCCATGCTAAAGGAGTAGCTATTAGAGTTATTGATGAAATAGTCATGGTACATGATATCATTATGAATTTAGGAGCCATAAAAATTTGATCCTTCCCTAGAGATATACAATTGAGGCTCTTAAAAACATAAGGTTAGATATGGGGATACATATAGGTTGAATGGGATGAGTTAAGGGTAATTGATAAGGGAGGAATTTTAATATGATTGGAACTAATGGTACTTAATTGAATTGGGGATCTATCACATCAAGGACAAGGGGAAGTCTCATTATAATAAGCCTATCAAGGGAAGGTAATCCTAGGGGTGGTTAAATGGGTTATATAGGGATGGTGATAATGAGGAAAGGAATATTTAGTGGCACTTATTATTGGTCTTTATTTTGGATTGTTATGAGTTTGTTATTAATTTTTAAGTATAACACTTATGTCACCTATAATTGAGTAAACCATGGAAGTGGAGGTAGTGGATCTAGAACCAAAATTGGGGAAGGAGAAACTTAAGGAGGCAAAGGCATGGGGACCCCCTGTATGAATCTCTTAGAGATGTGTGGTTTAGTTACCTACATGTCCTATCCTATCTAAATTATCATGGGTCCCAATGATTTTTATGGAATAAATGACTATATTTTCAATGTTTGTGAAGGTGAAAAAGGAATTTATTCTAAGACTAGTCTATATTAGGCCTATTTCCCTTTCTTTTTAACTACTTACACCCTTTCTAGTACCTTAACATAACCAGATATATGTTGGTGAATTTTATCATCCTCATGTAGCTCATGATAATACATGATATTGAGTCATGCCATATACTTCACACATGTGTGATGATTACCCTAAAAGGAACCTTTTGATGTGGGTCTTGTTCATAATCTCATATTTCATGAGTTAGCCTATAACATTTTATGATCTCAATAGAGATGAACTCCACTCTAGGGAAAAATTTGTAGGTATGGGTTAAACAACATTATGGTGGAATAGTAGGTAGGACATACATGTTTTTAGCTAGGTTTACTTATAGTGAAATGAATCCTAGTAAATAAATCAAAACCTAAATGAGTTGGATGGATGGGTGATATCTATTATAAAGTGATAGGTCTCAATCAAATAAAATTCAAAAGGAGGGAAGGGTAGAGTATAAAATAAGCTTAAATGGTCTCTAAGGTTAACTCCTTAGTTGGTTCCTTTATGGATAATTGTTTTCAATTCTAATGTTTATTATTTTTAGCTGTTGCACACTCAAAATAAAACATAGTTAGGCAGTCTAAGGAAAAAGATATAGTTAACTTGATGGTGTCAAATGAAGGTTGTTCATTTTAGAGTTGTTATTGTATACCTTTAGTTGGGAGACTATAGATCAAACCAATAAGGTATCTAGAAAAGATGTGGAACACACCTAGAAGACAATACCAGAGAGAAAACACTCATATACACATCATAATATTAACACAATTTTAACCAATTACTTAAAATTAATGAAATATAAAAACTTGAAATAGTTTTTGCACATTTATAGTTAACATACATAAATTATAGCAACAAAAATTATCCATGGATTTTTTAGACTTCAAATTACCAGATTAATACAACCATGAAAAAAACCATTAATAACATAGATATGGAAGGAAAAAACACTAACACGGTTTCATGACAATCAAAACTAATTTATTCTTGTATTGATAAAATTACCAACCCTTTGGAATATTTAGTTACACAAATATATAGACTTAGGGAGGGGTTTCCTCATATTCCAAGTCCATGTAAACTTATAGTTACCTTACATAATTATAATCTAAATTATATTTTTAACATCAAAATTGCATATGTGCAAGCTCATAACTAACTATAACTATGTCAAAATAACATAGCCTGTACAATGTAATGTAACATGTGCATGATTACAAACCATTCATGAAAATTTTACATTTATGTACTAAATACAACTAAACTATAAGTATAAGGATTAATAATATATGCATGTCTACATATAAAATTATCCTTGAACTGAGACATTCTAGGTAATTGCATGGCACTACTAGTTGTTGTAGATATTTAAGTCATAGCTTGTGTTAAACTAGTAGTTTAAGAATCAACTTTCTTATTTGCTTCCAACACTTGAAACTTTTTTTCACCAATGTCATATTGCTACCAAATAATTTCCATATTTAGCAATGGAGGTATCTACACCCTATTAAATTATTCAATAATCCTTGAATGCTCATACTTAGTATTTTTAAAGTAAATTATGATTTCTATTTTCATGACCTTTTCCCTTATAAAATTCATCTTGGTTTCTATTTCTTCCAATTTCATTCCTTGTAGGTTTTTCTTGAAGATCATTGAAGCTTATTGCAAGAGCTTATCAAAATTGGCCTTGATATTGAGTCTACCCATGGAGTATTTTACTTGTGAGATATTTAATCTATAGTTTACTATATCTTGATGACTACCAAGTTGAGGTCATTTCTAGCTTCCAAAGGTGCCATCAAATTAAGGTTTTCATATGCCTTAATAGCTATATAAAGAATAAGTAATTTCAAATTATTTTCATCTTGCTTCAAAGAGTTAAAAAATTTGGTGGTATGAGGTGTCAACTCTACCCTCATTATAAAAATAATCTCTAGGATATTATACAATCTAGATGATAAATTCTTCACATCTATCTCTATCTGTATGAGAATATGTACAATTTTCTATAGTTCACTTATTTATTCTAATTCTTGATCCATCTCCTTTCTATCCATTTTGGTTCCTTCCTTCATGAATCTCAACTAGATTTTCCTTGTGGTATCAAAATAGGATTTAAAATTATCAATGTATGGGGACTACCATAATTTTATATTCTTTCTTTTAGACAAGGTAAATACCTCTTGTCTTTCTTCCAAAATTACCCCTCTTCTAGTCTCATTTTCTAGTTTCCTTTTTCTTGTCACTTGGATTCTCACCCTTTGAGGAGATGCAAAATCTCTCATCCAAGTGGAACAATGGAAACACCTCTAGGCTTGTGGGTATCTTAAGGATGAGGTAAATCTCTAGATAGGGCTAGCTCCATTGATGCACCACTTTGGATTGCAACTACACTTAAATTTGGGGGGTGAAAAGGGACAGAGATAAATGAAAAAAAACTATCCTAAGAGAGGTGATACATCAAATAGATTTATGACTTCCAACCATATGCATCTTACACTTGAAATCAAAGGACAAAATAACCATACACTTCTCCAATCTTCATCTTCTCGCATTAATGTTACATTATGAGTTTATAGAGGAATGTATAAATCTAGGAGGACTAGAAAAGAGGACTATGAGGGAATTAATGAATATACTAACTCACTCAATCCTTGACATTTCTTATAACATTTCACATTCCTTGCAAGAAGAATCTTTCCAACTATACATAGATATTATAATGAAATAACATGCTAAGGAATACATAGTATTCACTTATGCAAAATCAAACATTCCAAATTAACACACTAAGAATAGTAATGGAGGAGGTAAACATCAGTATCATTATTGATCAAAAGGTATACATATGAATAGGACCTTGCCATAATCAAGTCGAACATAGATTACAATGCCAAAATGATTAGTTCTTATAGAACTTGAGAGAGAAAGAGGAGAAGAAATAAGAATAAGGGTCACAAAGATACTTGTAAAGTTGATCCAAGGATTTACTTGTGCATGGGAAGAGTATATGGGATGAACCATGTAATGTTAGGAAGTATAAATTTCAATCCAAGTCATAAACCTCATGAAAAGTGGTTTGAAAACTCCTTCACTGGATCAAAAAAACTACCTTAATGATTGACCATATTTGAACTACTCATAACTAATTAGGACTAGTTAAAATGATTTAAAATAAGGTTAAATGTTGAAATCATGCATCTACATGTGTTGGTTACATGTCTTGTTCTTTGAAAACATCTGGAAGTGAGCCATCATCATTTGTTATCAAAGAAACTCCTCTTCCATGCACCTTTCACACTTGTCTTCAAAATTTGCATAAATTTATCATGAAAATCCATATTAGGAAGTTTGTGACAAGTTTAAATACCCTCCATGGACTTAGAAGCATTAGGGTCACCTTAAAATCAGTTTCCCTTAGAGTTTTCACACTTCTCACTAGCTTGTCCAATATGCTAGTTTTGATTGGCTAAGATGAGAGCTCCTGTTGAGGAATTTAGGCCTTATTATGAGTAATTAAATTAATATGGGGAGTTATAAAAAGTTTTAATATGTCTCCCAAATTTGGTTTCATCTTCAAAATCCTCCTAGAACCTACACAACACAAAAAAGGTTAAAAATACCCTTTTCTACTAAGTTCGTATAGATTCCATGGAACCAAAAAGCATGTGAAGAATATTGAGTGAGTCATATACAATTCCAAATATTTTTAATGATCAAACTATCCTATTATATTAGATTTATATCTCTATTTCTCCAGACTAGTCCTTGTAAGGGGTTTGGAGGGTTTTAGGCCTATTTGACCTCTTAAGGTTCGTTCATAAAATTATGAGATTGGAGTTGTAGAAAAATATCATAAGATTGATATTCAAGGACCCTATTAACATCTCAAAACACCTTGATCATCCATTCAAAACATCCAAAAAGATATGAGAATTTGAACATCCTCTATCAAGCTCTTTTCCTCGCATTCTTCTATTAGTTTATGAGCCAAAAATGGTTTTCCTTAGTTTTGTCTACCATAAAAAAGTGTTTCCACCTCTTTAATAATCCCATAAATATGTTATAATAGGTTTAAATTCTTTTATAGGGCCAAAAGTGTGAAAGACCTCATCTTAGGATACTAGGCCTAACAATGCGTAGTAGGTTTGATTTGTCTTTGAAGCCCAAAATGACTTTTTTTTTTGTCTCCCATACATTAAAAAAGATAAAAAACATTTGTATACACCCAAAAATAATTTTCCAATCCAATATAAATCTTGATTAATGGTAAAAAATAAAATGACCTATCATTTGAAGATTAGGTCTACCCATGTCAAATAAGCTTGACTATACCTTTGCCATCTAAACCATCATGTTGGACTTATATTCATTAAAAAAGATTTAATGACTCTTAAATTATTCAAAAAACATGCTTCAACTAGTTTTAAATCTCACATGAGGTTGAAAGTGTAAATGCCCTATCATTTGGACCTTTAAGCCTAATCAGGCTTGTATGCATGTCTACAAATTTGAGAATTTGAGTATCCTAGTTTTATTTTACAACTTTTGAAATGTTTACATGATTGAATTAGGTTTATAAAGTATTTTAATACCTCTTGAAATGTCCCCTTGTCTTCTATTTTCTCCTTTTTAACTTATTCCTCAAACCCTATCAGTCTTGGTATAAGGGAAAGTACCCCCTATCTGAGACAAAATAGGGGGTACTTCCCATATTTGTCTAATAAAAAAACTTGTATAGTATCCTTAAAATTTTAAAGGTTATATAAATAAAGTTTCAACACAAATTTTAAACCCCTGATCTATCCATTTGACCTTCAAACTCCCTTCAAAATTAAAATAGACTGTGTGGAAGTTGATTGTGTATGGGTTTCTTCAAAATGATTGTGTTACTTGTTTGAGAACCCTAAAGTATAGATTTTATTGATATAAATTTTAAAATGTATATTTTAATTTTTTATGTCATGATAGAGTGGATTCCATATTCATTCAATACAATTACCTTTCATACCCTTCACATTCTTGAACCTCTTACGATTGAGTCTTAATGTTGACTATGTCCTTACTCTAAGAAAGATACCTATAGGTTATTTTGTAGTGTTTAGAAATTAAGGAAATTAAAACACCCTTATTTAAGATATAAAAAGGTGAAAATTAAACTATGGCCTTGATTTTATCACTCTAACCTCTCATGGATCACTCATACTCTTAGATTTAGAAGACTAAGTTTCTTCTTGATTGTATTTTGCCTTAAGAAGGACCCCTATAGGAGGACTTGGCATGAGTTATACCCTCACAAAAATGTGTAAAGGAACAATTAGAAGGTATATATGGTGACATATCAATGTTTATAATGACTCTGTACCTTTAGGTCTATGTAATATAACCTTAGGTGCTAAGTCTTATCCTACTTCCTATCTCAGTCAACACAATTGACTATAAGTGAGTTTCAAGACTTGTAGATGGTGTTTTTCATGATTCAAGGTTGAAATTATGATTAATGACCTATTTAAGTTTATTTTAAGTCACTTTTCACATGTTTTGATTAAATTGCCTTACCACTTCAAAAACTACCTCCCTGTCAAGCTAGGTGCTACCCTGACTATGACTGTGTTTGCCTATTTAGTAAACCTGTAGGTATACTTTCCATGAATCATGGCATTGATAATAGTGTTTGAGGGTTCCATTAAAGTTATAAATACCATTTTTTATCTTATTCATTCCTTCCATCCTTTCACATACACCTTAACCTCTCTAGTAGTATGCCTTTTGGATTATGCACTCCCTTAATGAAATTGTAGATGTGCATTAGATCAATGTATAGATTGAAGGTGTGTTTTGGAGTTCAAAACAAATAGTATAACATCCCTCTTAATATAATTAATGTCATTTAAATGCCCTACATTTTGAATATATATTAAAACCATGAATACATACCAATTGCATTTTAAGATTCTATAATCCTTTTAGATTTCAAAAAAGACTGTAGATGGTACTATCATAATTTAGTAGCCAAAAGGGAAATTTTGAGCCCTCCTGGTAAGAAAGCCATAGGACCAAATAACCTTATTCATTTTGAAAATTTAAAATTTAGGGTGATTATATATAATTAGTGAATTTAGGATGATTATATCTCAACTTAATAATGTTCTAAGGAATCTCCAAAAAGCCTAGGTGATATATTTTCCATGTTTAGGGATTGGATCTCTGAGAACAACCTTTAGATCCTTTGAACATGGTTTACATTCTCCCTTGTCAATTCACATTTAAAATAGTTTTTATCATGTCAAAAATAGTATAATAATTTTATGAGATTATCACCACTTATCCAAAACTCTTTGTCACACCACTGACTCTCTGCTAGCACTTACAGGTAGATTGACACTTTCAAGGTATAGGCTATAAGTGTGATGATTGGGTAGTAATCAATGTGTTTGGCCTTCAATAAACCTTAAGATTATCCCAATACCTCAAAATTTATGTATAAGACCTCTAAATGAATTTAAAGATTTGATTTTCCTAATTTCCACGTAAATTTCCTTTTCTAATAACCTATAGATGAGCATTTCATGGTAGATTGATTATGAGTTTAGGCAGTATTCACTATTTTATATAGGTAGTGCACAAGAGGTATATAATTTGGATTCAATATATATCTTATCCAAGTTAATAAAGACACTTTCCTCACTCAAAAAGATTTTAAACACTTCTCAAATATCATTTTCCATCATGACATCATTCTGAGATACCTACATATTCAAAGAGCTCTTTGTATATGCATAGTATATTGACTAAACCTATGAAGCATTACTTGGAGAATGAGATTGGAAGGTGAAGGGATTAAGGGGACATGACAAAAAATAATTATATACCTATCAAAATCCTCTAAATATTTTTTCAAATCATTAAGATCTAGAAATGATTAAAATAGGCATGCCATCCCACATAAGACCAGTCTGCAAAAACAAGATGATTTGCACATCAAATAACCTTTAATATTGAAAAAAAACATGGAAATAGTTATATTATATATTAAAAATACTTATAAACCAATATAATAAATTTTATTATACAAATATTCTCAAACCAAGGCAAAACTTGTAGGGTACATAGATTAGTAGGCAGATTTGAAAGGTCAACTTCAAAAGGATGGTTCATAAATCATAGGAAATCATTTTTAAAAATAATTATATTTAAATTAAGGAATATTATTTTTAAAAAATATCCTATAATAATTTTCCATGAAACTTCTTGAGCTATCCATACCAAGCAAAAACTTGAAAGTCACTTATGCTTGCCAAGAAGGGTGAAAAGGGAGTAGAATGGTTTTTAGCAAGAAATGGAACTTCCAAATAAAAATAAACATGTGAGTGAGATTTTGGAATCTTAATAGGCACTTTTTGATCCTTTCTCGTGTGGTACACTTCCCAATGAATCCATACAAGTGCAAAACTCTTCTTTTCTTCAAGAAAGTTGCCCTTTTTCTTAGGGACCTACCACTTTTCAATTAAATATATTTTTTTAAGACCTAATATGAAAAATTTTGCATTAAATATCCCTTTATAATATTAAAAATTCCCAATAAACCCATACAACTCTTTAAATGCACCTTTTTGACCCCTAAAATGACTCAAAAGGACATGTTGGCTAATGAAAAAAGTGACCAAGGATAATATGTAATTGATTAACATTAAATGAAATATTAAATACATTATTAAAAAATATTAAACCCTTTAAAACACTTAAAATTCAAGTTTTTTACTAGGGCTGCCCCAATTTGACTTAAAAGTCAAATTCAGTCAACAAATTGGTGATTCATAGGGGTAGTATACCTGCTATACTAACTAGACTAGTAACCTTATCTATCCATTGGGCTTAGGAGTCATATAAATTATAATAAAAACAAGGAAACCTTTGACCATTTACCATTAAGACAAAACCACTAATGACTACTTGAACCTCACAAATCAAAGGACACACACAAAATAAGACAACAAACCAATAAGACACACACACACACACACACACACACACACACACACATGTGCTCAAGGCACTTAGGGGAAATTAAAGAGAAAACTATTATATACAAGTATAAATAAAAAATACTTCCCTTTCTAGGATTAAATGGAAATTTTCTTTAATATCCTTCTTCATGAGATGGATGAAGATGCCGAGCATGTTTCTCTTTAGATTGAACATTGATAGATCAGACCTATTCCTTGGCATCTCGATTGCTATTTTCTCAAATGGAATATCTTCAAATAGGTCTATAATTAAAATATATTCCTCTTGAACATGTTCACATACTTCATGTTTCTTCCCAATCTCTTTCTCATGATCAACTTTCATCTTCTTTGTAGGCATGGTCTCAAAAGGAATGATCTCTTGTTCTTTAAAAGATTGAGGCCAATAGAGGTTTGTCTTGACCTCAAAAGGATAATTTGGAATTTTATCCTTCTCACTTATGACATGTTGTACAATCTCATATTTCTCATCTATGACATCTTGAATAATGTAATCTTTCTTACCATCACTTGTAACTAGCTCTAAAGGAGTTATAAACTCTTTGAGAGATTCAAACTCTTTGTAAATATCTTCAAATATCTACCAAAATTAATCATATTCACTTTTATAAACATCATGAAGGATAAAAACAAGATAAAATCCTTATCTTCTTCTTTATATTTCAATAGGACCTCTTCTAAAATTTCTTCTTCATCACAAGGAGTGTATTCTTCATCATCAACCAAACAAGGAGATTCAAAACAAGAGCTCACCTCTTCTTTATAACTTAGGACCTCTTGATATTTTTCAAATTTAACCTTATCTATATCATAATTTGATATTTTTTTTCAAGGGCTTCAAGATCTTCAGTCTTTTTCTTGGTGATGCCAAGACTAGGCATCTTGAAATCCAGTGACCTAGCCTAATAAGGTTGTCAAGGAGTTGCACTTTATTCAAGTAAGAGTTCTAAATTTTACTCAACCAATTACTCTAATTTAGGTTCCCAAAACATAGGTCCATCAAGTTATATGGTGAAGGGATGAATACAAAAGGAACTATTTGGTGGAGGTGGAACATAGGTGTCAAAATAAGATTGAGAATGCAAAATTGGGAATTCTTTGGGGAGCTCTTGAGGAAGGGGAGGCAGACTTTGGGCTAAAATATCTTGATTTACTTCCTTCCATTTGAAAAACACTTCATTAAAATATAATTTATCTTGATTAATATCTTAAGGAGGGGTGTATGGGTGTGTTTAGGCATAGGATTTTCTTTTGGGTTTAAACCTTATATCACACCTTAATTTAGCAACCTCATCTTTGACTCTAACTCTTCAATTTGCTTGGCTAAGTTTTTTTAGAAAAGTTTATCTTGAAGTTCATGGGAATAATCATGAGAATAAGGAATACATGAGGTATAACATGGGACACAATAATATTCTTGAGGAAAGGTAGGAGGAACTTGCAAAGGATAAACTTCATTGACCACTTCACAATCCCTATCAACCAAATTTTCATCCTCTTTCTTTCCACATGACTCCACTATCTTACTCTAGCTTAGGATATTGGGACTATAGGTCTCCTTTTTAGGTGGTGGGGATGTAATTTGAGAGGTAAATAAGGGTTTAAACTCTAATTATTTGGCAACTAACATGAACTTCTAAAAAATCATATTAGCTAACTCAATTTGTCTATCAAGATTAGCTTCAAACTCAAGATTTATGCTTTCAAATCTCTCCAACTAACTGATTGGGAAAAGGATGAATTTGATATATTTGATTTGGATCATGATTAGGGGTCATATATTGCTAATAGGAAACTTGAGGAAGTAGATATAAATTCTGATAGGTTTGGTGAGGTTGCATTTCATGAAATCTTAGCCAATCCTCTAAGGAAGAAACTAGGCCAATCTCATCAAGAATCTCACTTGTGAGCCTTTGAAATTTGGATCTCTCAATAGGTACCTAATCTCTTTTTATTAACTCTAATTCTTCTCTCACCTTATGAATAAGATGACTAGGAATATCTATACAACATCACCTTTGAGTATCAAGCTCCAACATGTACCTCTCATAGCCCAAAAGTGTTTTTTTGATGGTGAAAATGGATGGACTTGAGAAGTGACTAGGTTGACTATGAGGAACATGAAATTAAGAAGGATAGATATAAAAATAATAAACTTCATAATGAGATGATATACTTCATGACAAGGTTGATTAATAACTTGTTCATATTGATATGGAATGGCACAAGCTTGTAAAGTCTCACCAACTTGTGTAAAATAATGCTCAATACCAAAACTAGCGATGAAACTTCATTGAAAGTAAGAAAAAAAATGAAAATATTACCAAAAATATTCAAGTATAACCTTGGATTCTTGACTAACTAATATATCTTTAGAGTCACCATTGATGCTTTGATAGATGCCTCTAAAGGCTAATTGTTGAGAGATAACACCAAAAATATCTTAACCTCTTTGACCAAGAGTCTTACTGAGTGTGCCAAAAAATATTATCACTTGGATTCACACCATTTTATTAGATTTAAAATATCTCCTCATCAAGATGGCATAATATAAACACCTCTAAGCTTGTGGGTAACCTAAGGATGAGGTGAATCTCTAGACAGGGTTAACTCCCTTGATGCACCACAATGGATTGTAACTACACTTAAATTTAAGGGGTGAAAATGGAGAGAGATAACTAAAAAAAACTATCCTAAGGTAGGTAATACACCAAATATATTTATTAATTCCAACCATATGCATCTTATACTTGAAATCAAAGGATAAGCTAAACATACACTTCTCTAATCTTCATATTCTCGTATCAATGTTACATTATAAAGTTATGGATTAATGTTAAAAGATAAGAGGACTAGGCGAGAGTAATATCAGGTAAATAATTAATATAAACTCACTTAATCCTTGACATTTTCTAGAGCACTTCACATGCCCTATAATAATAAATTTTCCAACTGTAAATAGATGATAGAATGAAATAACATGTTAAGGAATCCATAGTCTTCACTTATGAAAAATCAAAAATTCCAAATGAAAACACTAATAATATTAATGGATGAGGTAAAAATAAGTATTATTATTTATCAAAAGGTATAAAAATTATCAGGGCTTTGCCATACTCAAGTGGAGCATAGATTATAATGCCAAAATGGCCAATTCTTATAGAACTTGAGAGAGGGAGGAGAAGAGGGAAGTCCAAGGGCCACAAGGACACTTTTAAATATGATAAAAGGAGTTAATTATGTATGGTAAGAGGATATTAGACAAATATTTCAAGGTTAATAAGTAAAAATGTCAATCCAGGTCATAAACCTCACGAAAAGTGGCATGAAAACTCCTTGACTAGCTCAGAAAACTGCCTTCATGATTGACCTTGTTTAAATGCCTCAAACAATTATGACCAGGAATAATGATTTAAAATTAGGTTAAGGGTCTCATAAATTAATCTCCATTCATTGGTTTCATTATTTTTCCTCTATAAACATTTGGAAGTGAGCCATTATCATCTGTTATCAAGAAAACTCCTCTTTCATGCACCATGCACACTTTTACTCAAAATTGGAATAATTTTTTCATGAAAATATGTGGGAAAAATTTTATTAAATTTTTAAAAAACCTAAATTTACTTTGAATCATTATGGTTACCTTAAAATCACTTTACCTTAGAGTTTTCACACTTCTCACTAGCTTGTCCAATATGACAGTTTTGACTGGCTAATATGAGAGATCATACTTAGGAACCTATGAATTTTTACAAGGAATTAAATGAATATTTATAGTTATCACAAGTCTTAATATTTCTCCTAAAGTTTGTTTCATATTTAGACTCCTCCTAGTACCTCCAAAACATAAAAAATGGTCCAAAATACCCTATATTTACCATGTTCATATAGAATCCGTACAACCAAAAAGAATGCGATGGATCCTTAGTGATTATTATTAATTTTAAAATTTGTTTCATGATAAAAATATGCCATTATTTTAGCTTTCTATCTCCATTTCTCCAAACTAATCCTTTCAAGGGTTTTGGAGGGGTTTACGCCTATTTGACCTCTTAAGGTTTGTTCATACAATTCTAAAATTGGAGTTGTAGACAAATATCATAATAATGATCTTAAAATACCCTATTAACATCTCCAAACACCTTGAGCATCCATGAAAAACCTCCAAAAAGATATCAGCATTTGAACATCCTCTATCTAACTCTTTTCCTCTTTTCCTAAATGCCTAAGTTGGTTTCTAAGCCAAAAATGGTTTTCCTTGTCTTTGTCTACCCTAAAAAATCTTTTACACCTCTGTAATATTCCCATACATATTTTATAATAGGTTTAAATTCTTTTATAGGGCCGAAAGTGTGAAATACCTCATCTTAGGACATTAGGCCTAACCATGCCTAGTAGGTCTGATTTGTCTTTGAAGCCCAAAATGACCTTTTTTCTGTCTCCCATACATTAAAATAGCTCAAACACCTTTTTATACACCCAAAAAAAAAATTCCAATCCAATATAAATATTGGTTAAAGGTAAAAAAATAAAATGACCTATCATTTGAAGATAAGGTCTAGCCATGCCAAATAACCTTGACTGCACCTTTCACATCTAAACCATACTATTTTACTTAAATTAATTACATAATATTTAATTCATATTAAATTACTCAACAAAAATTATTCAAACATTTTTAAATCTCACATGAGGTTGAAAGTGGAAATGTTTTATCATTTGGGCCTTTAGGCCTAATCAGGCCTATATCCCTATCTGCAAATTTGAGAATTTTAGAGTATCCTAATTTGATTTTTCAACTTGTGACATGTTTCCATGATTTAATTACATTTATATATTCTTTCCATACTTATTTAAATTTCCCATTGTCTTTTGGTTATTTCTTTTTTCCTTGTTCCTCAAACCCTGTCAGTCTTGGTATAAGGGGAAGTACCCCCTATGTAAGATAAATTAGGGGTACTTACCCTATTTGTCTAAAAAAAACACTTTTATGTGATCCTTAAAGCTTTAAAGGTTAAATATACAAATTTTTATCCCCTTGTATATCCATTTGATCTTCAAACTCCCTTTAAAACTAAAATAGACTATGTGGAAGTTGATTGTGTAGGGGTTTCTTTAAAATGACTATGTGTACTTGTTTGAGAACCCTATAGGTATAGATTTAATTTATATTTATTTTAAAATTTATATTTTCACTATTAATTTCATGATATAGTGTATTTAATCTTCATTAAACTACTTGACCTTTCATACCCTTCACATTCTTGAACCTCTCAAGACTGGGTCTTAACGTTGATTATGTCCTGCCTATAAAGAAGATACTTGTAGGTTATTTTGTAGTGTTTGGAACTTAAGTAAATGAAAAAATATATTATTTAAGATATAAAAAGATGAAAATTAAAATATTTACTTTATTTTATCACTTTGACCTCTCATAGATCATTCATACTCTTGGATTCACAAGACTAAGTTTATTCTTGATTGTATTTTGATTTAAAAAGGACCCCTATAAGTGGAGTTAGCATGAGTTAGAGCCTAAAAACAATGTATAAAGACCACATTTTAATCTCTCTAAGTTGAAATATCAAATTTTTTAACAATTTTTTACTTTTAGGTCTATGCAATACCACCTTAGATGTTAAGTCTTATCTTACTGCCTATCTCAGTCAACACAGTTGACTATAAGTGAGTTTCAAGACTTGTAGATGGTGATTTTCATGATTCAACATTGAAATAATTATGAATGGCACCTTTATGGTTATTTCAAGTCACTTTTCACATGTTTTTATTCACTTTCTTCACCACCTAAAACACTAGCTCCCTATCAAGATAGGTGCTACCCTAACTGTGACTGTGTTTGCTTGTTTAGTAAACCTGTAGGTATACTTTCAATTAATCATGGCATTGGGAATAGTGTTTAAGGGTTACCTTGAAGTTATAAATAACATTTTTTCTCTTATTTATTCCTTCCATCCTTTCACATACACCTTAACTTGTCCAATAGTATGCCTTTTGGACTGTGTGCTACCTCAATGAAACTATATGTGTGCATTAGCTTAGTGTACAAACTAAAAGTGTGTTTGGGAGTTAAAAACAAATAATATATAATCTTTATTGAGATAATTTCTCTTTTGTATGCCATAAATTTTTAAGATATATTACAACCATGACTACATACCCATTTCATTTGAATATGCTATAATCTTTTTAGATTTCAAAAAAGATTATAGATTGCACTGTCAAAATTTAGTAGCCAAAATGGCAACTTTGAGCCCTCCTAGTAAGAAAGCCATAAGACCAAATCACCTTCCTCCTTTTTAAAATTGAAACTTTAGGTTTATGATATATAATTAGTGAATTTTTGATGATTAGAGATCAACTTAATAATGTTCTAAGGAATCTCTAAAGAGCCTAGGTGCTCTATTTTGCATAGATCCCCAAGAACAACCTTTAGATCCTTTAAACATGGTTTACATTATCCCTTTTAAATTCACCTTTAAAATAGGTTTTATAATTTAAAAAATAGTATAATACTTTGATGAGAGTATCACCACTTGTCTAACACTCTTTGTGATACCTATGACTCTCTGCTAGCACTTACAAGTAGATGGACACTTTCAAAGTATAAGCTATAAGTGTGAAGTTTGGGTAGTATTCACTATGTTTGGCCTTTAATTAACCTTAAGCCTATCCAAATACCTCAAAATGGGTGTCAAAAACATTTTAATGTATTCAAATATTTTATGTTCAAAATTTATACATAAATTTATTTTTCTAAGCACCTATACATGAGCATTTCATGGTAGACTCACTATGAGTTTAATTAGTATTCACTATTTTTATATAGGTAGTGCATAAGAGGCATATAATTGAGATTTAATATATATCTTATAAAAGTGATAAAATACACTCTCCTCACTCCAAAATATTATAAAAACTTCTCAAATCTCCGTTTCCATCATGACATTAGTCTAAGATACCTACATAGTCAAAGAGCTACCTATATATGCATAATATATTGATAGCACCTATGAAGCATTGATTGGATAATGAGATTATAAGGTGAAGGGATCAAGGTTAAATTATAAAACATGATAAGATACTTATAACCATCCTCTGAATATGTTTGTAAATCATGAAGATCTAGAAATGATGAAAATGGGCCTATCATCCCACATAAGACCAGTCTATAAAACCAAGATGATTTGCTCAAAAAATCAACTTTAAACATAAAAAAAATAATTTAAACAATTATAGGATATATTAAAAATTATATATAACCAATATAATAAATTTTATTATATGAAACTTCTCAAATCAAGGCAAAACCTATAGGGTGCATAGATTAGCAGGTAGATTTTAAAGGTCAACTTCATAAAGATGGTTCATGAATCACAAACCACCATTTTTCAAAATCATTATATTTAAATTAAGGTCTCAAATTTTAAAATAATGTTCTAAAATAATTTTCCTCAAAACTTCCTGAGCTGTTTGTACCAAACAAAAACCTAAAAGTCACTTATGCTTGCCAAGCGGGGTGAAAAGGGAGTAGAATTATTTTAAGAAATAAACGGAACTTTCATATTTGAAAATGTGTAACTAATATTTTTTAAGATTAATATACATTGTGTGATTCTTTCCCATGTGGTACACTTTTTAAGGAGGCTATACAAGTGCCAAACTATTCTTTTCTTCAAGAAAACTACCCTTTTTCTAAAGGACCTACCACTTTTCTATTAAAAATGGTTGGTTAAGACCTATTATGACATATGTGTCATAAAATAACCCTCTACAATCTTCACACTTCCTAATATACCTTTACAACTCATTAAATGCACCTTTTTAATCCCTAAAATGACTCAAACAGACACGTTGGCTAATGAAAAAAGTGACCAAGGATAATATATCTTTGAATAACATTAAATGACATATGATATACCTTATGAAAAAATATTAAACCCCATAAAACACTTCAAAGTCAAGTTTTTTACTAGGGGTGCCCCAATTTGACCTAAAAGTCAAATTTGGTCAACACTTTTGTTTACACACCCTGTATATTTTTTAAATTAGATCTTATTATGGAAAATATATAATTATAAGATTAGGCATTTGAGAAGACTCTGATTTCATATTTATTTCCCACTATTGGAGGACTAATTTAGTTATATCTATGGGTTGAGTGTCTTGAATTTTAGTCTCACCCAACAACTCTCCTAAGGATTGCTTCAAAGCCTTTTCAAGTAGTGGATTAAGAATTGAAGGCCAAATTATTGTAGACCAGTCCACTCCACCATATTTAGATAGTGTGTGTATTTTATATATTTTCTTCTTGTTTTAAGCCCTCTTCCTTGTTACCATAGTAGTGTCTTGAGAATAATTGGGAGGAGAGACTAGTAAACCCAATTGAATAGATGGAACAAGAAGTTAAGGGATTAATACTACTCCCTAGCATTCTTAGTTGAATTTTTATTGATATTTGGGAGAGATGAGATATTTTTAAAAGAAACCATAATATAAACAATAGGGATGCATACATAATATATAGTTAGAGGAGGTGGGATAGTTAGGGGATTAAGAATGGTAGGAGTTGAGGAAGTGTTTTTTACCTTTTAAGCAAGCAATGTTGGTTGGGTACTTGACTAAAAAGAAACAACCTCCTCCTTAGGTACCAAAAATGAGGGGGACCACTAGTATTTATGTACATAAAATCAAATCAACTAATAGTAAAATGAGAAACACAAGAAATAATAGTAGTGTTAACCAAACTGGCTACTTGCTCAGCTGATGGTTTTTCATGTAATGGTATTTTTACCTTAGTGTCTTAAAGGCTTAGAATCTTATCTCTTTTATGTTATTCATCCTTATCCATGTATTCAACTCTATATACCTCTCCTAATGTCCCTTATACTTATGGTGCCTCAATAACATGACTCTATGAAAGGGGTGAGCCCTCAGTTTCCTCTTATTACATATAATTATTTTACCAACTATAGAAGGTGCCTCATGTGTGGTTGTGGTTGCTGTAACCATAACATCAACCACTAGGATTAATGTACTACTTGGCTGGGTAAGTACCTAAAAATTTAAAGAATCAAGATAAATAGGGTCATCTTATGCTCCCCCAAGTGAATTATTAAGCACTCATAGCTCCTTTTTACTACTTTTAGTTCCAAAAGAGGTGTTTGTGAGGGTTCCCTTGATCTTTTTATGGATGATAGGGAATATTGACCCATAATTATAAGGTATCACATCATCCAATGGGTTGGATTCTATTTTTTCATCTCCAATTGAGATAAAAATCTACCCTTGAATAATTTTCAAGAGGTATTATACTATCCTGACTATTTCTATCCATTCATTGACTTGGGCATTATATTTAGTGTTAATAAATAATAAATAATCATCATATGATTCATGATGGTAAGGAATTACAAGGAAATTTATGTGTTTATATACTTGGTCATGTTGATCCCAGTTCCTGTGTAGTAGTGTATCTAGTGGGTAATACTCACTATACCTTCCAAGTTTATAGAAATGTTTGCAAGATAAGTAGCACATTTTTCCAATTATGAGGTAAGATCCATGAAATTAGATATTATTTATATTTTTCATATCCTCATCTATTCCCCACCATAATTATTAGGTTATTTCTTTCTCTACCAATTTATTAGGCACATATTCAGGGAGGTGTAGGGGTGTTACCTTATGAAATGTGACCATAATCACAATGTAGTATGGGTACAACCATTACTCTCCCATAATAAAAAGTACATATATAATGATTTTTAAAATCCTAGATAGCAGGGACTCATGGATAGATATCCATACATGGGGGTAGACATCATATATAATGCATACAATGTTCTAGGTGTATGTGTATATGTGCATGAAGAAATATGAATCACATATACAATTCTAGATAAATTCTAGATTTGGGATCCATAGTGGTAGGTCATGAACATAAACTATGTCAAGAATATTGTATATAATGTAAGACAACATTTATAAATTGTTTCCCTAGGGCTTCTTATCTTTGTGTAATATCTACTCACATAGCCTTACACTAATTACTTCACCTAGAGTGAATGCCAAATATTATATCATTAGTAAGTATAGCAATCAAATCCACTTAAGGTGGAAGAATTCAAAGCTAAGATAATCATATAACCTATTAAATTTTGTCACCTGCACCAACTACTTCTCTTTCAAATTGATGGTCTCCTGAAAAACCATCTAGCTTCTTAATATTTTATCAATAGACTTATCCTTTTTCCATGAGACCACCCTATGAAAATATTAAGTAGAACATGTAATGGGGAGAGATAGATACCTTTAAAATTCATCCCCTAAGATGCACATGATGACTATCATGTGCTCCAAATGGTGCATGAACGTGCTTGTAGTCACCTTCCCAATGAAGAACAAGTCTCATAGGAGGTTAATACATGGCATGACCTCTAAATTTGTCATTTCAAAATTAAACCCTTGGAAATTTTATGAGAGGATGTCTTTGGCCAATTATCATTAAGCTAATGTCAATATCTTTTCATGGGTGTGTGCATCAACCTGGTGAATCACCTCCCACAGTGCTAAATAATTAATGTAGTCATTTTTGAATACTGTGGGATCAAATAATGTATCCTTATACTTAGTATAACCCTTGATAGAAAATATTTATAGGGGAATAATTCCTTAGAATTTCTTAGATGAGGATGGCATTGATAATTAACTGTGTTGACAACATTCTAGTTTTAAAGTTAGTAGTTTGACTCTCTTAGGTACACTATACACTTAAAACATTGCTAGATAGGCCTTTTTAATAGACAAGAAATTGAGGTCAAAGTTGGCTTGTGATAACTGAGCATGTTATTCATTTTTAATGCTTTGGTATATTTTTGGAATTCATTTCTAGTTTGTGCACCATTAATGTCTAATGTTTATAACTTTAATTTTTTTAAAATAGAAATTTACCACTTTATTTGGTTGGTATGCCACATAGGTACTTTTAATTTTTAATAAGAGTGACACATCATTTCCTTTTTCCAAGTGTCATCTCATCACTTATTTTGCTTTAGTTTAGCATGACACAAGGGATATTAGTAGTCAAGAGTCAAGGTATAGCATTAAAATAGTGTTTGCAAGGTGAATGAATATCTTGAACTAAAGTTCCAAACACTTTTTCCAAATACCAAACTGAACTAGAAAAAAGCCCTAAATAATTTTCTTAAAGACCTATATGATCCAAACAATATTTTTGAATAATTTTTTTGAAGATAAATATGTCAAATATTTCCTCCAAATACTTCCACAAAATAAATGTTCTAATAACTTTCATCAAATAAATGTTTCAATCACTTTATTTGAAAAAATGTTCTAAACACTTCCACTCAAGACCATTTTCATTCCAATTAATTTCACCAAAGGTGTTTTCCAAATAAATATTTCAAAGACTAAAATGAATCAAAGTTTAAAAATTATAAAAGCTTAGGTCCCAAAGAATTAATGGAAAAGCCAATATGCAAATAGAAACTCCAATAAATAATCCTAAACAAAACTTGAAAAAAAAAATATGCAGAGTAAATTCATTCCAAGATTTATATAGGTGAGAAGTGCTGAAAAAATCTGAAGATAGGCTTCCAAACAAAAGTTCTAAAGACTAAATCCCACTAGGCATAATTATAAACAAGTTTCCAAACAAGTTCATTGAATAATTTCATCGAAGACCAAAATGAGTTGATACTTGTATATACACAAATTATAAAGAACATCAGTATGTTGATATACATAAATAAAATATGTTTATAGGTTTTATGAATATCAAGGGTAGTTTAACACATAGAACTTTCTCTTCAAAAGCGTATCAAGATAGGCCTAGTCTTTTTTAGAAATATAGTGGGTCCTTATTCTAAAAAAATAATGGTGGTATGTTTGTTACATCAAATGGTGAATTATAGGGGAAATACTCTCAAGTATTTAAGAAACCATAACTTTTGGTTAAAATATTTAGATCAAACTAAACCATTCCACAAAGAATAATTCAATCATACACACAAACTAGACTCCTAATAACCACATATAACATACTTGCCTTATTCACACCCTAGATGTGTGTGTTGGGAAGTGATTACTTTTACCCCTTTTATGAGTATTTTATCAAATACTTGCGATAATTTTAGTTTTCATTTTGGTTTTTGAGAAAATAAATTTGAAAACTATGGAAGTTATGGCATTGTTCTACTGCTAAATAGGTGTCCATTGTCCTGATATAGGTATTTTGGGTTCCTCATCTTTCATCCTCATGTATTCTTACATGATGCATGCTAAATTGACATCATTTCATCATTTGAGCTTTTGATAACCTTTATATTTTCATGTATGTTTGTCAGATCACTCTTTTTAGGATGCCTTGATCCTCATTTTACCATATTTTACTTTTGTAGAATATTGCTAGAAGAGGGAGATAAGAAACCATAATGAAATGGTATATATGAAATCATCAATTTTCATTATATTATCCCTACCAGCTACACCCATATCAATTATTATTTTCTCATACAAGTTTTAACATGATAGGTGCATTTGATCTAGTGAAAGTGAGAAAACTTTCTAAAATTTGTATGTAGTAATGAGAGCATACTTTAAATGCCTAATTAAATCATTAAATGTTATCATCATCATGATTAATTTTCCTATTACATACCTAAATACTGAGAATCTAAAATATGAGGGTGAAAAATCTTGAAAGTAAATAATTTGGTGTACCTTTTCTTGGTGTGTTTTCCCATAGGCTGATAATTTAGCTTTTTAACATGTTATAAGAAGTATAATGGATTGGAAAATTGATTTAGAATACTAAGGGAAGTAAATCAAATTTCCATGGGATAAATAAAAATCCATAATCTAGAAAGTAAGAAATTAAACTACAAAAGAAAATGCTCAAAACATGAAATGCTAACCTAAGAAGCTAGGAATCTATTCTATAAAATCAATAAATCTATTCTGCTAAGTAAATTTATTTTAATCTTACTCTTACCACCACATATATTTTTATTTAGGGACATCCCTAGATGGTACAGACATGAGGTAATGCTTCAAAAACTATCCATTGACTGGATATGTCATCTCATTACCTTGGAGGTTCCTTAAAAAGAAAGAATTATTGCCCATGATCTCTAAAATATAATAAGGTCCAATCCACTTTGGGATAAAATTGTCATACTATCCTTTATTTTCATGGGATTTTCCTCATAAAAACACCATGTTAGATATTCTTAATGCTTTGAATTTTGATCTTATATCAAACCACCTTTTGACTATGCCATGATGTTTACTAAAATTATATAAGGCCTCAATCCTTGAGTCTTCAATTTCTATTATGTATAGTAATCAAGACTCCACCTTCTCACTTGGTTCTAAGTACTCCTTCATAAACTAATATCTTAGAAATTTAAGCATAACTAGGAAAACTAGCTATCTCCCATACACCAACAAGTAAGGCAAGTCATTGAGGGTATACTTGTATATTATTTGATCAACCCATAGTGTATACTTCAGTAGATTATGCCAATCTCTAGGTTTTTTTATTTATAACATTTTAATGGCATTAATCAAGTTCTTGTTGGTTTATTTATATAATTCATTTCCTTGTGGGTAATGTTTAGATGATGACCAGATGGTGATTCAATTATCATGGACCCATTCAATGAATTAATTGATTGAAATGTTGGTCCATTATCACAAACTAGAGAAATAAGGGTAAAAAATCTAGTTGTGACATTTTCCTCTTGAAATCTAATTACATATTGTTCTTTTGAATGTCTTGTAGCTATAACTTCAGTCCATCATGTGTAATACTCTATGGTAGTGAGTATGAACTTATGGATAGCTAACGTTTAAGATTAATGACCCCAATGAAGGCCAAGTCTCATTGAATGAATGGTCTTCCTTTAATAATAGTGTTTCATTGTTGTGTGTACATCTCTTTTTGATAGGGCTTAGCATTAATGACATGCTATAATGTGAACATGTGTATCTTTGAAGACTATTGGCCAGTAATAGGTCATTCTACAGATTTTATGGGCCATGAAATTTCCAAGGGGATGACCACTACCTATCCTTTATTGAAATTTTTCTAAAATTACTTGAGCTTCCTCTCATAATACACATCTTAGGTATATGCCTTTATAAATCCTTCTATAAAGGATCACTTTTTTTGATCTAGTAATGAGATTCTTTGAGTCTTAAATCTCTCCTCTATTCTCTTTTGAGATTTGGGTAGCAAGTACCTATGAGTAAGTATTGAATAATGTTAGTATAATAGTCTCCTTTATACACCTGGTTTTCAAAAACCTCTTTAATTGTGATGTATGGGTTAGGATCAATGATGAATTGAATGATGCCTTAACCTTTAACAATTTTGGCATGATTGATTTCTATGTCAAACTCCTATAGTTTTGACATCCATTTCGTTATATGTTCTCTCAATTAATTTTTTCCCAAAGTGAGCTTGACATTATGATCTAGTAAAATGATGATGGTCTTGTTCTTTAGGATGTGAAAATTGCTTTACTACTTTTACAAGGGAAATGATTTACTTGTCTATCATGGTATACCTGAGTTCTAACTCTTGCAATTTTTTGCTCATGAATGGATCAGGATACTTAGTTTCATATTTCTTCTAGTTATACATGAAAATAATAGTGTGTTATAAAGTGATTTAATATAAGAATAATTCTTTAGTGAAGTCTATACTTATCAGTATAGGGGCCTGTGATATTACATCTTTAATGTCTTGAAATACTTTTACGCCTCTATTATCCATTACACTTTAGCATCTTACTTGAGCATTGCATTTAGAGGTCTAATTATTTATTAAAATCTTTATAGAAACTTTCCCATAAATTTTATCTTCCTAAAGAAAGATTTTAGTTCTTTCTTTCTATTTGGGAATCCAATTTTTGATATCCTGTGAATTTTATCTAGGTCAATTATGATTCCATATTTGGTGATTATGTGACCTAAGATATTACCTTCCATGACACCAAATATGCTCATATTTTGGGTTATAATAATTCCCAACCTTTTTCATCTCTCAAATATTTACTATAGGTGAGACACATGATTAGTCCTTACCTTTGATAAAAATATGAGGTTGTCTAAATAAATGATTATTCATTTGCCTATCATCCCTTAAGAACACATGGTTTATGGCTTGCTAAAAGGTGAAACCTATGTTAAATATGCCAAATGGAATCCTCTTATATTCATAAGTACCCCACTTTGTGGTGAATGTTATCTTCATTCTTTCCTCTAACTCTACCAGCACTTGGTTATATCCTAAAACTCAATCCAAGGAGGACATCATTATTGAACCACTCATTATCTAGATGACCTCATCTAAGGAAGGCAATAGATAATTTTATTCTTAGAAGCTTAATTAAAGTTTTTAAAATAAACACAATCTAATTTCCCCACTCTTATTCTTGACTATAATTAAATTCACCACCCAAGCATAATGTCTGATAGGGAAAAAAATCACTTAGCAACTTTTACACTTCCTTCTGAATAAGAGGTTCCAAGATAGTATTTAATATCCTTTGTCTTTTCTTAAATTTTTTATTGTCTAACTTCAATGGGATTTTATGGGTGACCCTAGGGTTTAAAACTTTCAAGTCTTTGTATGTCCATGAAATCACATCTTTGTATTGGGTGAGTAGATTATTCACCCTTTGACTTTCCTTTGGAGTATAGATGAGACCAATGTTAACATAGCTTAGGTTATATTCATCTCCTAAATTATCCCTTTTGAATTTAGATTCATTTCATTTTTTCTACCTTTGATGTTATGTCTTGTATCCTTTCCAAGGAAACCATTCTTAGAAGGAGGTAGTTTTCCTTTAGTTGAGTGACTCCTTCCCCCAATTCTTCTTGGTATAGGTAATTAATTTCCTTGTCATCAATGATTTTAGAATCAAACTTCCTTGAGTTATTCAATATCTAGATGACCTATTGGTCATCATTAAAGTCTTGTAAATTTTTCACATTATTCATAATAGATGGATAAGGTACTATCTCAATGGAGAATATTTGTACTTTGGATTCTTGTAGAGCTACCAAGTTGGTAGCTAAAGTAGCCAATACATCAACATCTTGATTCTATTCTATAATAACAATCTCTATATTTAAGGCCTTAAAGAAATTAATTAAATCTAAGGATCTATGTTTGTACCTCTTTAGGTATGAAATATTTCACTAGTATTTTTTATTGACTTGATTGACTACTAGTTCCAAATATCCATAAATTAGTAGTTGTTTAATAGTATTTTTGAGAGAAAAATGCAATCCTAAAATTAGAACCTCATATTCCACTCTATTATTGGTATAAGGGAACTATAGTTTGTATGCTTCCAAGTATTTATTACCTTGTGGGTCCACTAGTTCAATGCCAATGCTTGATCCTTTATTATATCTTGCATCTTCGAAGTGGAGAGTCCATAACTATGAAGGCCCTTGGACTTTTAGTTCTTACACCTCATTCTTTATAGTAATGGTATAAATCCCAAGGTTGGGAGATTTATAACTTGATTATTAATTATTTATATTTTATTCCATAATTGGGTGCTTCATTATTATCTCTTGATCAATTCAAATTTGGTTTGTAACACCTCTCCATGGTAACCAAATGTGAGATAAGTTTATTTCTACACATCCATTCAACATCTTGGACCTATCTCTATTTAGGAGTATTTTATTTCCTTCTAGGATATCCAATACAAGTATGTCAATTATCATTTTTAATCATGGATCAAATTATACTTAGATGTGTACATCATTTAGTTCTCCTATTATATGCACCATGGTCTTATCCAATTATAAACCATCCACTTTGATGGTTTTGGAGTTAAACCCAACTTTTGAAAAATTAAAGTTGGCATTACCATGGTCGAGGACATAGAATTAGCTAAAAAAAACTATGGATTTTATTTCCAAATGATTTGATAGTCAATAAAAAGGTGATATTTATGGTTTACTTTCATAAATGAAATTGGTGTGAGTAGCCTTTTTATTTTCTATAATTGTTTTCCCTATAATAGACCTTCAAAGGAGCTCTCCTTTTGTTTAATGATCTGATTTAATTCATAAATATTGATGTTGAATTTGATCTTCTTCATGTCTTCAATAATATTGTACCCTAATTTTATTTTCTTCTCTTTATTCTATGTTTATTCATTCCCTTTTAGGGGAGCTATATTGTTGTCACCCCTTGGTTTTAATGGAATAACGGTATTGTTTAGAGGAGTAGACATTGTAAAGGGATGATTGTTACTTACATTGTAATTTCCATTTTGATACTGATGGAAATAATTTATTTCATTAGAGTTATCCTCTAATTCATTATCATCTTTTCCTAGTAAAAAAGACTCATGTGTTTCAAATACCATTTAAATGTTTGAAGAACTAGCTTCTGGGTGAAGATCTGGTGTATTTTTCATCAAGTATTACATTACCATCTCCCTTTGGAAGATCTCAATTGAGACATAGAATTCCACACATTCAATTTCATCATTTTTGATGTATTATGGACCCTACCAATTTGACAAAGCCATTTCTACTATGTTGATTTTTGGTAACTTGTTGGGGTGCTAATCTATATTATTCACAAACTAGTTAAAGGATCTATCGTATCTTTTAAAATTAGAATTATATTTATTATTTTAGCCAATAACATTAGCCATCTTCCTCTACATGTTCAAAAAGTCATTGTTTAATTTCTAGACTATTATTTATATGAATTTAGTTCTACTTTGGTAGAATCAACTCCTTGTGAAATTACATTATTAGAGGGCATTAAATGTTAGTTATGCTAATGACTATTCATATTTAATTGATTATTCATATAACCATATTTTTTATTGGAAGTCTTCCACATTAGAGGAGGCAATGCATATAATTGATTTTGGTTAAAAGTAGAAACATTTTTATTAACATGAATGAATGGATTTAGTGCTAAAAAATAACATTGATGTTGGTAGTGATTGGTATTTAAGGATTCAATTATTGATCAATATTTAAGCCTCTTCATATGGTAAATCTAGAGTGGTAAAAGAATTATATCTTTTTAGGAAAATTTCAATGATTGGATCCAAGACATTTTTATACATCTCTAATTTAAATTCTCCATCTTGTCTATACTCTAGGATTATCCAAGTATACGTAATCTATAACCTTGCATTAAAAGCCTAAATTAATTCATTAGGCTCCTTCTTCATGCTGGTAAAGTGTTGATATGCTAGTCTAGGGTTGGTAACTTGTCCAAATTGGGTAAGAGACTTTCTCCAACAAGTGTTTAAATAAGTGATTGACTTATCTTGAAGGTTGAGTTACCAATCATAGGTAGCATCCTTAAAGGTAAATGGGAAAAGTTTGCATGAAACATATTCATTAGTAAAATTCATTAATATCAAATCAACCTTAAAATAATTGATGTGTTATTCTATCAATATTCATCTTTAATGTGATAAATAAGGTAGATACATCTCTTGGTTCTTAAGCAAATTATGCAAGCTCCCTGGATGGTAATGGAAGATCTAACCAGCTAAGGTTGTTAGGCTATAAGATGATTGAAGGGATGGATATTTATTATTGGGAAGGGTGCCCTATCTTGAGGTCTATTATAAAAAATTGATACAGATCTAGGCCTTTGATGCATTGATAAAGGGGAAACCAGAAGACTAGTTTGTGACCTAAACTTGATAACTATCTTGGGTGTCTCCAGTGCAACTCAAACATAAGGGATAACCTTTCACTAGGGAAGACACACAAGTGGCCCTTACTCTAGTGTCAAATTTCTTTCCAATTGATGTGGGTCTTGTGAGCATCCATGGATTTAATGAGGTAGGCTCTAACATTTTGGGATCTCAATGGAGATTAACTCCACTCTAAGACACAAGTTGTAGGTATGGGTTAAAAAACCTTGTCATAGAATAGTAGGTAGAGTATGTAGGTTATTAATCATGTTTTATTTTAGTTAAATGAATCATAGTCAATAAATCAAAACCTATGTTATTTAGATGGATGGGTGTTAGCTATTATATAGTGGGTAGGTCTCAATAAAATAAACATTAAAAGGAAGGAAGGATAGAGAAAAACAAAAGTTTTATGCCCTCAATGGGTCACTTTTTTAGTTGGTTACTTTATGGACAAGTGTTTCGTCTAATAGAAAAACATAGTTAGGTAGTTTGGGTGAAAAATTATTGGCAACTTGATGGTCTCAACTAAAGGTTGCTCATTTTAGAGTTAATCTTGCACACCCTTAGCTTGGAGATTATAGATTAGACCAGGAAGGTATATAGGGTAGATATGGCACACACCTATAATACTATAATAGAGATAAAACACTCTTTCACACTTTAGAATATTAACACAATTTATACCAATTGATTAAAATCAATGAAATCTACTAACTTTGAATGGTTTTTGCACATCTAGATTTATCATACATCATTGATAACAACCAGCATTATCCATATATTTTGCACACTTAAAAAACTAAATTAATACAACCAAGAAAACAAAACCTTAATAACACAAATATGGAAAGAAAAGACATCAGCACAATTACATGGTAATCAAAATTAATTTATTCTTGTATTGATAAAACTTCCAGCCCTTTCGAATGTGTAATTAAATTATTAAATAGACTTGGTGAGGAGTCTCCTCATATTATAAGTCTATTGAAACTCATAGTTACATTACACAATTAGAACCTTATTTCTATTTTTAGAATCAAAATTTCATGTGTGCATGTTCAAAATAAGTTAGCCTATACAACACAATGTAACCTACACATGTTTATAAGTTGTTTAAGCAATGCTTACATTTATGTATTAAGTATGAGTAAATTATGAGTACAAGAATTAGTATTATCTACATGTTTAAATATAAAATTAACCTTCAACTAAGGCTTGCTAGGTGATTACATGAAAACACTAATTATTGAGGTGTTGAAGTTGTAGCTTATTTTGAACTAGAAGTTAAAGTGTTATCTTTCTTATTTACTTCCAAAACTTGAAAGTGTTTTTCTCTAATGTGATGCTGCCACTTTAAAATGTCCATATTCAATAATAGAGGTTTGTGTACCCTACTAACTTGTGTAATAAGCCTTGAAATCTCAGCCTTAGTTTTTTTAAAGTTAATTATAAATATTTATGCCTCCATGACCTTTTTCCTTCTAAAATTACACTAGTTTTATGTTTATTCCAATGTCATTCCTTATAGGTTCTATTTGAATCCTCTTGAATCATGTTGTAGGATTTAATCAAAATTAGCCTTGCTAATGAGTCTACTCATAGAGTCTCTTTCCTATGAGATCTTTAATTCATCTAGAATCTACAAAATAATAATTTCATGCTCTATATATTTAAGCATTTCTACCTCAGCTACCATAATCCATTATCTAGGTTTCTGTATCTTGATGACTACCAAGTTGATGACATTAGTAGCCTCCAATGGTTCCATAAAATTAACTTGGGCATATACCCTACAAGTTGTATAAAAACTAAGGAATTTAAACTTAAAATCATCTTGTTTCAAAGAATTTAACAATTTGGTAGTTTCAGCTATATGAGGTGCCAACTATACCCTCATTACAACAATAGCCTCTAGGATATTATACAATCTAAATGATGCATTTTTCACATCTGTCTCTATCTATATGGGAATATGTATAGTTTTCTATTGTTCCCTTATGTTTTTTAGTTATTACTCAACCTCTTTTATATACATTTCAATTCCTTCATGAATCTCAATTAGAGCATCCTTGTGGGTTTTAATACATGATTTGAAATCCTCAATGTATGGGAACTGACCCAATTTTATATTCATTCTTTTATACAAGGTAAATACCTCCTATATTTCTTTGAAAATGACCCCTATTCTAGTCTCATCTTCTAATTTCCTCTTCTTTACCCTTTATACACTAGCTGTAGATTTTTCAAATATAGATATTACTATGGGAAACTCCATAATTATAAGATTATCCCTTTGAGAAGCCTATGATTACATATATCTTTCTCACTATGGGAGGATTAATTGGGTTATATAAATGGGTTGAGTGTCTTTAACTATAGTCTTAATAAATAGTTCTCCTAAGGATTGCTTCAAAGCCTATTCAAGTAGTGGATTAAAAAGTGAAGGCCAAATTATTTTAGACCAGTCCACTCCACCATATTGACATATTGGGTGGACTATATAGACTATCTTATTCTTTTTAGACCTCTTCACTAGTACCATATTAGTGTCCTAAGAACAACTAGGATGAGGTGTAAGTAAACCTAATTGATAAAATGAAAGATGAAGATGAGGGCTTGTTAATCTTCCCCTAGATTTATTGCTTTCCTTTTTCTTAGTCTTTAGGGGAGGTAAGATAGTGGTGGAAGAAACCATAGTATAAACAATATGAATGGACATAGAAGATATAATTAGAGGAGGTGGAATAGCTAGGGGAGTAGGAATTATAGGAGTAGAGGAAGCATCCTCTACCTTTGAAGAAAGCAAAGTTGGTTATGTACTTGGTTGAGAATAAACAACCTCCAACTTGAGTACCAAAAGGGGAATGGGACCAATAGGATTGAGGGACACAAAATAAAAATAACTAATAGTAAATGAAAAACACAAGACTTAAGAAGAGTAGTGAAAACCAAAGGGGCTACTTGCTCACCTGATGGTTTGTCATGTAATGGTGTTTTTACCTTGGTGTAATAGAGGCTTAGAATCTTAACTCTTTGGATTTCTTCCTCCTCATCTATTGATTCACCTTTAGTTGCCTCTCTTGATGGCCCTTTTATTGATGGTGCCTTAATAATAGGACTTTGTAGAGGGGGATGAGCCTTGAAATTATTCTTGTAACATATAAATGTTTTACCAATTATGGAAGGCACCTCCTACATATTTATGGTTAATTTAACCAAGGAAACAACAACTAGGATTGATGTATCACTTGACTAGATATGTCCCTCAAAATTTGAATAATCAAGACAAATGGGTTTATCTTGTGCTCCCCCAAGTGAAGTATCAAGCACTCTTGGCTCCTTATTTACATATTTTAGTACCACAAGAGGTGTATATGAAGGTTAACCTTGATATTGTGATGGCTAAGATTACTTTTTAATGCAAAATTTTGAGGTATCCCATAATCTAATGGGTGAGAGTCTAGTTTTTGCATCTATAATTGAGATAGAAGACTAGCCTTGCTTGATTTTCATGTGGTCTTCTATAAACCTAACTATTTTTTCTCATTACTTGAGTTGGCATCATCATTGGTGTTAAGAAATAAGAAATCATGATAATAGTGCTCATGTTAGTAGGGAGTGCCAAGGCCCTTAATACATTTTTATACTTTTTTATGTGGATCCCAGTCCCTGAGTAATAGTTTAGACAATGAGTAATACTCCCTATACCTTCTAGATTCATCAAAATATTTATGATTTACATAGAACATTATCCCAATCATGAGGTAGATGACATGAGATTACATCTTATTTATCTTGTGCATATCCTCATCTATTCCCCATCATAATCAGGAGGTGATTTATTACTTTTATAATTTGTTGGGCACATTCTTATGGAGGCATAGGGGTGTTACCTTATGGCCTATGACCATAATCACAATGTAATCTAGGTAAAAAAAATAATCTTCCATGATCATCAATCTATATATAATGATTTTGTATATCCTAGGTAGTGGGAAATCATGGATGGTGATCCATACTTGGGGGTAGATATCTTCTAAAATGCACACAATGCTCTAGGTTAATGTGTATATGTACATGAAGGAATAAGAATCACATACATGATTCTTAGTAAAATATAGAGATAGATTATAGAGTGACCCATTGTGAGCATAAATTTTGATAATAAAAATATTGAGAGGGTAGGACATAATGTATAAATGGCCTCCTTAGGGCCTCTTATCTTGGTGTAATAGTAGTTCATGTAGCCTTACACTAATTGCTTCACATAGAGTGAATGTCAACTCTGAGGTCATTAGTAAGTCCAAAAATGGAATCCACTCAAGGTGGAGGATCCTGATGTTGGAATAAATGTATAACCTATTAGGGATGTCAATCCTAATATATATTCCCATACTAAATTTGGTCACTGACATTTGTTACTTCTCCTTCAAATTGATGGTCTCCACAAGAACCATCTACTTAATGTTTTCTCAATACAATTATCTTTTTTCCATGAGACTACCCTATGCAAATCATAAGTATCATATATAAAAGGGAGAGATATATACCTTTGAAATGCATCCCCTAAGATGCATGTTATGATTTTCATGTGCTTTAAATGGTGAAAGAGTGCACCTTTAATCACCTTCCCAATGAATAACAAGTCTCGTAGGAAGTCAGTAAATGACATGACCTATGACTTTGATTTTATGAAATGAATCCCTTATAATTTTAATGGGATGAGGTCTACAACCAATTGACATTTATTTGGAGTCAAACTCTCTTCATGGGTGTGCATTCTAATGAGGTGAATAACCTCCCATAGTGTTTAATATTTATTATACTCATTATTGAATACATCAAGGTCAAATAATGTATCCTTGTACTTAGTTTAATCCTTGATATAAAATATTGATGAGGGAATGATTCCTTGAAATTTATTATACAAGGATGCCATTGATAATTTACTATGTTGATAATGTTCTAGTTTGTAAGTTAGCAGCTCAACTCTTTTGGGTGCACTATATTCTTAAAACATTGGTAACTAGGGATTTTTAGTAGAGAAACAATTGAGTTTAAAGTTGGGTTATGATTAATTATCAAATCATCAATATTCAATGCTGTTATATATCTTTAACATTCATTTCTAGTTCATGTAACATTAATATCCAACATCTATACCTTTGATTTGTTTATTCAATTCAAAATTTTCCACTTCATTTAATAGGTATGCCACATAGGCACCATTGATGCTTAATAAAAATGCCACATTGTTAATTTTTTCTAATTGTCATTCCATTGATGTTTTCACTTTATATTATCATACCACAAGGGATATGGACATTTAGTAGTCAAGTATAACATTAAAAAGTGTTTGAAAGGAAATAAAATCTCCTGAATAAAAGTTATGAACACTTTTGTTGAAGACCAAAGTGTGCCATAAAAAAGCTTCAAATAATTTCCCTGAAGACCCAAATGAGATTAACACTTTTTACAAAAAAGTTTCCAAATAAAAAAATCCTAAATCTTTCTTTTGAATACTTTCATCAAAGAAATGTTCGGAGGACTTTCACTGAACAAATGTTTCAAACACTTTGATGAAGACTAGTTTCATGCCATGTAATTTTTCCAAAGAGTTTTTAAAAAAAATTATTCGAAGAACAAAATGAACCAAAGTACAAAACATTTTAAAATTGTGTCCCAAAGAATAAATGGTAAATCTAATCTAAAAATAGAAATTTTGAATAATTATCTTGAATAAAACCTATGAATAAAAATTCCAAAGAATAAATTCATGTCGGGGTTAATATAGGTGCAAAGTGTTGAAAACTAATGAAGATAGGCTTCCAAACAAAATTTTAAAAAACCAAATACCACTAAGAATCATTCTGAACTAGTTCATTGAATGCTTTTTGCAAAGACCAGATTAAGCTGAGACATATATTTACACAACTTTTAAAGAGCATTATTAGGTTAGTGAACATAAACAAAGTATGTTCATATGTTTTTCAACTAGCAAGGTTAGTTCAACACATACAAATTTCTATTTAGAGGAGTATTAAGATAGGCCTAAACCTTTTCATAAATATAATGGATCTTTATTATATAAAATATGGGGGTATGTTAGGTACAACAAATGCCACTCTCTATGTTTGGCCCTTCTTAGAGTCTATGAATTATTTTTATGTGATATATTTCATAGTGAAGGTAAGTTATTTTATTTGTGGTGGCAAATGAATATTGGGAAGTTTGAGCACACCTTATATTAAAAATCAAGTGAGTAACCCATGACACATTCAACCAACTTATAAGTGATCTCTTGCTCTATGATTTAGTGTAGGAATTGGTAAGGTTAGAAGAGATGGATTTGTCAGATTCCCTCTATTTGGATGGTGGTGTGATCTCTATAGTACCATTAGGATATCATGGGTAGGATCTCCCTCCTTATTTCATATGAGAGTCAAGGCATGGGGATTTAATTAATGGACATGTAATCCACTAGGTAAAAAGACTCATATATGTCCTAAATATGGTTCATATAGTGATGTGCATACAACTCATAGAAGATCACATAAAAAATAGAGTTTGAATGGGTCCATTGTAGAAATACATAAGGATTAAATACAAGGGTGATTTAGACTATGCCCACAAGATATATTAGCATATGTAAGTTTC
The DNA here is from genome assembly GCA_037957365.1 of Torreya grandis. Classification (NCBI taxonomy): domain Eukaryota; kingdom Viridiplantae; phylum Streptophyta; class Pinopsida; order Cupressales; family Taxaceae; genus Torreya; species Torreya grandis. The sequence continues at coordinate 37,334 of JARHVA010011018.1, forward strand.
TACCCCCTCAATCCTCATTGATAGACTTGAACAAGTTTAAATTGATGAGGCTTTTGAGGTCTACAATTCTCTTTCCTTCAAGGATGATGTTAAATAAAGGGACCTAGAGGGTGTTCACATGTATGAATTCCTTTGATTTGAATAAAATATTCAACAAGATCATTCCAACATGAAATCCTTCCTAGAAGAGATGAAATTGTGTAAGCATTAATGTCCACTTTTATGGTTCATCAGTCTAGATTAACGACCTGATATTAGATAACCCCATATATTGTATACATCTCAGTTTGGGTGTTTATTATGTTCTCATCATAAATCAAGGTGTACTCTATTATATTTTAATACTACCTAAAATTAGCCCCATAAATGTCAACGATATTAGTTTTTGACTCTATAGAGTATATCAATACCTAAGTAGCATTATTCATATGCACATTTTTTTTAACACATTACTAAAAAGATTAATACATGGGTGAAATTTTATTTTGGAAACTAACTTTTGAAATCCTAAATCCCTTATGGCAACAAGCTCATCAAGGAATTAGGTTTCATCATCATCATCATCATTCTAGGTATGATTATATACATATTTAGTTTCCATAAAACCTTTATTATAGTGATCAAAATGAATAAGGTCTGATGAGAAGGTTCTCTACATTTAAGCTTAGGATTGGGATTTGAAGATGATTTGGCCATGGCTAGGAGTTAAGATATACCTAACACTAAATTTTAAGATTGAGGAAATCACTAAAAGATTTAGAAGGCTCTAAAAGGAAGGATACGTTAGGGTTGGTAGTGGTAATTCTAACATAAATTACTTTAAGGACTTATAGGGGTCTAAAAATATCTAATATATTAATGTAATATGGAGTCTCACCTTATAGGAATTTAAATTTGAGTTAGTGTCACAATCCACTCAAATGTTTCATGATCTCACATTGACTTAAAATATTTTAAAAGCATGCTCCTAATTTAGATTTGGTGATAGTGAGGGATGTTTACAAGTTTTCTAATCATAGCCTAGTTATCTAAATTGATTAATGCAAGGGTGTTGTAGGCACACATTTATTTTAGTCCATGTGGACCTTAGGTATCCTCCTACTAAACCATATATCTTTTATTTGTTCCCTATATCTATATAGGCAATGCTAACTTGGTGTAGTTGGGTGTCACGTATGAACCCTTTCATGCACTAGATATGTCCACTTAGATATACTAAGTACACAATGTGATCTATTATTGACTTATGGATCCACCTATACCTTTTTTTCCTTTCCTAGTCCATCCTAAAGCATTTTTTAATTTGGCATATGAAAGTGACACATGATAATTTGTGATTGGCCCTAGGTTCTGACTATACTTATTTTTGGCCTAATTAGTAATGTTCCATGACCATTTTTTTGTTTTTTAAGGAATCACCATGTCGTATCTTATGGTTTTTTAGTATCCCATTGGGATTATGACATATATGATTCCCATAAGGGAATGACAACTCTGACAAGTTCCATATAACAACTTGTCACTCATCAAGCTCTCCTAGAGATCAGATATTTTTTATGCCCCCAAGAGATTAACAAGTCTAATAGGTTATACATAATATCTTATGCCTCATTAGGTTCTCCTAGGGATCTAAAAAATTTGACACCCCTAGGAGATTAACAAATCTAATAGGTTCCACATGGTAGGTTCTCCCTTGTTTGGATATTCTAGGGATTTAACATCTTGAACACCTTGGGGAGACTGACAAGTTTGATAGAAACCACATGGTATCTTCTCCCTTATCAATATCTCATGGGGCTTGTATATCTATATTGCCCTTGGGAGACTAAATTTTTTCATATATTCCACATGACACTTCTCACTCTTTAGGATCCTCTCTATTGGTGAAACTCCATGAAATGCCAAGTAAGACCTTGAGGTGATATCATCATCAGAAAACTTGTATAATTTTAATTATACAAAACAAATTATTTAGTGAAAATATTCATATTGAAACAAAGAATCTATAGACTACTATAGACATAGGTTACCATATGTATTTCTATCATGACCATTCAATTGTTATGAATCTTACAAAAAACTCAAAAAATCAAGATGAGACAAGGGTTTGAGGTTTTACATAGTTTAAGATCAAGTTGAAGAATATTTTAACTCTAGGAAACTTTGGATTTGAGATTTTTTAGAGGGGTCACCCTTTTCTATGAAATGGGGGTGTTGACCACAAAAAATGGTGACTTCTAGGAAAACACTACCCCAACAATTATAACCCAAACTATGGGCCTCCATTATTGAACTATGAGATAAGTGATCATAACTCCATCAGATAAACTTAGAGAAAAATATATTTCTCAAAATTTAATAAACAACATATAGGGATATGATTTCTTTAAAGGGTTATTTTTTTCAAAAAGTGGTTTAATTTTTATTCTCACTACTTTGAATCCACTAGGTAAGTTTTGACACATCTTAGGTACTCTGAGATCCTTAAAAGATAATTATTTATATAATTTAGATAAAGGAAGGAAATATCATGCATTATTATACTTCCAACAAGGTGTATGTGTCCATGATAGATATGACTTTGGTCATGCTCTAAGCCTTGCTTCATTTCTAGCTAGACCAAAAAACATGCAATGGAGATTGCTCAAATCAACCTTTTTGAGGAATAAAATTAGAATTTTATATGAACTTTATACTTAATTCATTTGGATATTTTTATTTTTGATCCATAAGGTTTTGGTACCCATGTGTATAAGGTGATGGATTGGTTCAAAGATCTTCTTGCACAAAGAATATCCTTTACTTGGTTACTAATTTTTCCTTGATTGATATGTTTATTTTAAGTGCTTTGATGACCTTTTTTAAAATATAAATTTTATTAATTTAATTTCTCAATTTTCAATCAACGATCCCTAATCCCTTTAGTGTCTCAAGGGAGGTTCATTTTCTTACCACACTGTTTAATAATGGGTGACCACCTTCTATCTTCCAATTATGGGACTCTATTTTTAGAGCCTTTTAAAATTTAAAGTGGTCAGGTTTGAATGTTAGATGAAATATGTTGGTATTTAAATTCAATTTTTTGAAACTATCTACTTCTTAGTCTTTATCATAGGGATGGGGAAAATTTGATACAAATTTTTTAGGGGTGAACATAAGAAAATAAGAGAAAACACTCAAACAAAACAACCTAAGTGAACAAAATAAACCAAAATAGAATATAAAAAATCATAATAGAATAAACTAAATATAATCTAATCTAATCTAATATATACATTACTATTCCTTTATCTAGGGTATACTATGAGATCATTTTGAAAGGGACATTTGATAAGTAGTGATTTAATAAATGCCCATTCACATGTAGTTGGAGATCATTTCCTTCAATATATTTTAATCAAAATGCATTCTACCCTAGTGATTTAGATATTTGGTAAGGACCAATCTAAATTGGGTCAAGTATGGAATGATACCATTTATTCTCATGTGTTTTTTCACATAATAAGACTAGGTCTAATATTTGATAATATTTGACCTTGCTATTGAACCATCTCTGAATAGTGTCTTGATGCCTACTAAATTTTTACACGGCCTCTTCTCGTGCATCCCCCAATTGGATGATGTCTAATAGCCTTGAGATTGTTTTACTAGTGTCCTCCATATATTATTGCATGAAATTATATGTAGGTAATATAAGGTTCATTATGAAGATGGGATCTATACCATACACTAATAAGGTTGGTAAAAGTTTGAGAGATTTCTTATATCAGGTATGATCAGCCCAAAGAGCATATTTCAATAGTGAATGTCAGTCTCAGGGTATATTTATTACTAACTTATTACTTGCATCTATCATGTTCTTATCTCTTTAATTTTATAATAGATTCCCTTATGGGTTTTAGTTGGACAAAAATCACAATATGATATCATGTTCATAAGCCCATTCAATAAACTTTAAATATTGAAATGTATGGCCATTGTCACAAAGGAAACTGGCATGACAAACTGAGTGATTATAATTTATTTTAAAAACATGATCACCTCCTTGGCTATGTTATTATTTATTTCCACTACCTAAATCCACCTTGTGTTATACTTAGTGGTTGTAAGTATAAAATTGTGGATTTTTGAGGAGTTTGTTTGATAACTCATACAAAATTGATTCTCTATTGGTAAAATGGTCTTCCTTCAATGACATGTTACAAAGGCATTACAACATTAACATCTCATTTAGAAAAGGTTTGTAATTATTGACAAAAATTAACATAAGCATGGACATAGCTAAAGATAGTCGAACAATAAAATTCTGCTCATAATATTTTAAGTGCAATTACATTCTTGGAAGGATTGATGCTATCTATGTTTTCATGAAAACTGATCATGATCTCCTTAGACTCTTCTTTGTATAGGCACCTAAGGTAGATGCCTTCATAATTATTCTAATAGATAAACACAATTTTTATTATGTAATGGGATTATTTCAGCCTAAGGGATATTTTTTGCATTTGGTTTAGTCCTAGAGGAGGATTTACATAAAGGATGTAGTGTACAATTAGATCATACCACTATTGGTGGACTATTTATGACTAGTCTAATTTCACCACAATGATCCTTGGGTAAATACTTATGATAAATTTAGTAAGACATTGGCCTCATAATAGCTTAGAAGGTTTTATCTCAAGGTCAATCTCTTATATCTTGGCCATCCATCGATTTGTGCATTCTCATTACTCATTTTTTCCCAACATTATCTTTATAGTTGGGTATGAGATGACACCATGCATACTTCATGATTAATATATATAAAGAGGTATTTCCAATTTTAAAAGGGAGAGAGATTTTGGAGCCAAATAACTATTTTTAACTTTTGGGAAAACAATATAAGTAAGGAGTTCTACAAAGTTTGTCCATAATTTATTATAGGAATTTCTATCATGGTTTATCACTCAATTATCTAGTCTTATCTTCAAATTTTAATGGTTCTTATGAATTTTGAATGTGCATCTTTTAATATGTAACTACTAATTTGTGCCAATGCTATATTAGTTTAAATTTCTTAGGGTTACTTCATTTTATTTATTATTCTTATATCTAGGCTAATGTTGTTTGCTTGCAAAGGTAAAATTCTTAAAGTAAATATTGTTCTTATTTTCATCTTTTCATACCTTACTTAGATGTTTGAATGACGTGTGATAGGATTTGAGCTTATGCTACTTCATGTTGCACATTAGTTAAATTCATGTTTAGATGAAATTATGCAACACCCAAAAATTCAACCAAATAAAACTCATAAAATTTCTAATTTTTAAAAATCTTGTGAGACACTAAATTCACTCTTGAAAACACTTCAAATAATTCATGATTATACTCATGTGTGCATTAGTTACAACATCTTATAAACCTATGCCCACTAACAAGGCAATCATCGAGGAATACACTCACACTCAAAATACATTGTTAATAACAAAATTGATCATCTCCAATAAAATCACTGTATTACTCATGATTTAGTTATTTAATCCAAAACATTAATGTCTAAGTGGTATTTCCCAATTTTGAGGCATCAAAACTTGGTTAGCACACATCACAATCAAGTCTTAATTTCATTAAATCACCAATCAAATGGTGATGGTAAAAAAATACTCTCACTAGGTGAAAGGCACTTCTAGAAGTTTTTTTATATATCCTATTAGCTATAATATACTACTAGGAACCTACGAAGATGATCTCAAAAATTTAAATTCTAAAATAACTTAGCTCTCTAGATAGATTTTGATGTCAAAAATTATCTTGCCTAGAAATTTTGAATAAACTAGATTTGAAATTAGACTACCAAAAATAGTAAAATCATTAAAATTTTCTAAATTCAAATTTGTTGTACAAATTTAAGGGTATAAATAATAATTATCAACTTTTGGTTTTATTTAATGGATTCTCTAGATATATTTAAGAAGTTGATTTTAAAACAACTCTACAAGCTGAAAATAACAAATAACCCTAGGTGCAGAAAATTGACAATTTCCTTTGGATAAGGACCCACCAAAATGTGCCTAAATGAGATATAAATATATTTGTTATGGATTATAAATCTCGTATGATAAGTCATGAATTAATAATATTTCATTTCAAAAATACTACTATTTAGATGTCATCTAGAACTTGTTCTGGGATGGTTTTGTTTGATCTTGTAACCAGAATAATACCAATAATCATATTAACTAAAAATTTAATTAAAAGAAATTTACATTCAATTTTTCATCACCTAAATTTTATAGAGGATATAAATCATTAGTTTTTTTCTCATTACATTTTACATATTTTAATTTCATGTATATCTTCATTGAAAGGTTTCACAAAACCCTAATGATTTGCTACAAACTATCAATCTAAGATTCTACACCACTTTAAACTATGAGGATTATATTATTTATGTCTAGGATGCCCAAAATAAACTCAGTTAGTTCCTAATCATTCATCTGATTAAAAACTACTAGAAGAAGGATAAGTCAAGGTTCTTTATCTTTTCCAAATAATTTACTTAAATAAAAGTAGGTGTTTACCAAGATACACTCTCATTTGTTAAGCAGATAGATCACATCCTGAGGTTATTCTAAATTCAATAAATAAATAGATACTTGTGTATTTTAATTAATCAAAAAAAAATTAATAGATAACATTCTAATAGTAGGGCAACTCAAAATTCTACATTAATATCATAAGGAAGATTATAATATTTGCTTATTTACAAATGAACTTAGAGATTATATTTTGTAAACAATACAACCAACACATCAAATACTTGATATATATATATATATATATATATATATATATATATATATATATATATATATATTTATATTTATATTTATATATATATATATAATGACCTTATATCATTTTTTCACCTGCACATCAACATGTGCATCAACTTAAGCTAGTAATTGAAATCCATTTACAATCCTTCAAATTAACCATATAATATATAAACAAACAAGATATAACAATAATGATTTCTACCTATGTTTTCATCACTAGATAAATCTTATCTCAAGGTTAAAGTATTATACAAGACATAAAATCCTTTAACACTAAGATAAATATACATAATTTCACATTTATTTACTATCTAAATAATAATATTACATGTCAACTGCAATAATAATTGAATGTTAATCGTAAAGATTTATAATTTCAACATAAAGAGGAATGGTCATGAAAAAATTAGAATTTTTAGTTTAGTTGAAAATCAAAGGAATAAAAGAATACTCTAAGAAAAGGGATCTAAATAAAATGATACTTTACCATTCAAATAATTACGTCCAAGGTTAAGACTATATAAGAAAAAAGGAAAACTAGAATCATAATATTCTTTTGCTAATATTGTCCCCACTAGACTCTAACCCAGAAAAGGAAGGAAGATTACCCATTCAAAATTCACCATTTCCTCTTAAATCCCAGTATTAAAGATAAGATAAACATTTCTAGATAAAGAAAAAAATAGAAGAACGTTTAAATGAATGAATACTCCGAACAAAGAAAAATAATGATATTTATTATTCAAGAAGGTAAGAGACTGTATTGTTATCATGCTACCCCTTTAAAATTTATGCTCCACTATTTTTCTATTGGATAGTCATTAAAAATTATAAATGGTATATTCCATTATAAACAACCTAGTTTTAGAATGATGATAGTTTAGAAGTGCACAATAAAGACTCGAGGATTTTAAATGCATGAAATAGACATGAAGTCTCTTGCACTCCCAAAAAGAAACATGACCATAGTATATATATATATATATGTCTTATCTAGACATGGAGATAAATACATATTTGAATTTTGTTGATAGTGTAGAGGGACTTTATGAGTCTATTGAAATCCTTGACTGAAATATAAAATGGTTATGCTTGAGTTGAAATAGCTGAGATAAAAAGAATGGTGGAGATGTTGTTCTTGGGTTAAGTTAAAGAAAATAAAAAAATAGAAATTGATATAACACATAAGGATTATAGGTGGATTTGGAAGCTAAAGAATCTAGTTAATTGATTAATATCTAAACTACACTATACATGACTCTAATAGAAATGCATATTTGTAATCTACTGAAAGTGGCATTTTCCAACTATAAATCAGATAGATATTATATTCCACTCTTCACTACTGTAGCACTAGATTTAGATCTCCATAAATTATAAATATTATTGTTATTATTATTTGTATCTACTCTAGTGTTGTGTTATATACCACTGTAGTGCCATTATTAGAAAACATCTTACAGAGATAAAAATATATAGGTTGTAAATATTGGAAGAATGAACAAGGGCCTCAAAACCATTGAATAGATGATGATTGGCACATAGAAAGTGACAAGGGTAAGAATAAAACAATAGATCCATTCTACACCCCATACAAGCTATGCAACCACATAAGAATAGAAAAATCCCAATAAAATGAAAGATCTAAATTGGAATGGAACACATTAGATTAAGGAGCATCTTAATAACCACTATCAGTTATAATCGTAATATACAAGTAGAAAGGAAAACCAATATGTATTAGGAGCTAATTTGATATAACTACATAAGTTAAGGTGTAACACAAGCTAAATCATTATTGTTTATCCATTCAATCATTCATTATTAGGGTAACATGGGAAAGCATCACAAAAATGCACTTTCCTATTACGCCATTCTCTACTTCCTTATTCCAAGCACTGTTGAAATCATATTGATGCTACTGCCACTATCTATTCATAACAACCTCCATGAAAAAGTTCCTTCCTCTCCAATTTATTGAAGCTTGCTCGCCTCTATTTTTTTCATTCTCTTCCCAATTAGCCTTACATAAAATTTAATGTATATTGGTTAATTAATCACCATAACTATTTGACTAGGGAAATGATCAATTAGGTGAGGTATTAAATGGTTTTAGGTGGGATTCGATGTCACTCTACAAATCCCATCCCATACACCAGATTTTTAACCATCCACCCATGACTCTTACCTCATTAAGCACCCTCATCAACTTGTTATAAATATATATATATATATATATATATATATATACATGGTTCTATCCAACACATATTTTATTATTAAATAAATTAATATGTGAATATATACATATAAATGTGTTTCTTCGTCTAATACATCAAGCTTATCCCCCAAGCTAGATATCAACATAACATCATGGACTCTGAACAAAATCCATTTCCTAATATTTTGGCAATAAAAATATTTTCAAGTGATAGCTACCTCACAACTACATTTATCTCTTCTCAAAGTTTTCTACCTCCCTCCCTTAAATTCATGTGAAATATTATATTTATATGCATGCATGTAAATTAATATTATCATAATTTGACCAAGAGACCACGTTGTTACCACCATAGATGAAACCTCTAGCAGATTGATAACCATCCTAAGTGCCAAAACTATTTTACACTTCTAGCAACCTCCCATTATTTTTTCTCAATTATCAAATATTTTCCATATACACATATTAAATCTATTTATATACTAATAAACATTTACATGTTTATTTAGATTTTTAGTGTTGGGATTTACTTTAGCTGATTATTTACAAAAATATTAGATAAATGATGATTAATTACCTCAAATACTATACATATCACATTGATTAGAATTAGGATGAATTAATTATTTCTCCTATAACTTTCTTAGGCAAGAGGTAAGTGGAAACCAAACTAGACACACCACCATATGGTCTAGACATGTACTTAAATTAAGCGATCATAATCAATCAAAAGATGATGATGGACTTAAATAAAAACACTATGATGATAATTATTTTTTTATTTTATAATAACACAAGCATGATGGGAATTGACCCACAAATCCAATAAATCACTTAGCTTAGGGTACACAGATGTCATAAAGTACAATAGATAGGTGAAGATCGACAAGTAACATTATGGTATAATGGGGGCATTACAAATTATAACTTTGTCATAATGTTTGAAATAAATATCAACACTTCTCTTTTCTTCCCTACCCTTCATTTTTCTCCTTTTTTATCCATTCACCTTAGATCAGTTTCATTGTGAATGTTCATATTAGTTTAGATTTAGACTTAGTTTGAGAAAAAATCACTTTACATAGCATATATCATCTTCAAAATCGAAGATAAACTATATTCCATGGTGGCTCCCAACCACAAATTAATACAAATTTGTGAAATGGTTCATTTTTTTGCCTCTATTCTACCAAAGATAGTAATATTATCACAACATGCAACTCATGTAATGGATTCTTTGAATCTAGAAATGATAAGTGTTTATTAAACACTATATGTTGACCTAGTCGTACACATTAAATCATCAATAATTTAGGAACTAAAAGGATGGTAGATTTAAGTCTTTGAAAATTTGTAACATCTTTGCTACTTTTGATGAATTATATTCAAATGTTGATGGATTGTTTACATATTTGTATTTATTTTAGCATATTTGTGTAAAGATCATTGATATTAATGGTTTTAAACTGGTTTTTGTGATTATTTAGACAAAGATAGATGTTCTTTGAAGTTTGGTGTTCAATTTGTAAAGATATCTTAAAAAACTATGAATCCAAGGTGTTTAAGGTTAGTAATAGTTGTTTTTTTTCAAAGATTGATTGAATATCTACAAATTTGAGTTTATTTGAGATTTAAACATGTAAATATCATTGATATTTATGTTTTTGGACACATATTTTAGCTAATTTAGTTAAATATTGATGCCCTTTACCATTCTTTATACATATTTGAGGAAAATTTGCTTAATGTGCAAGTTTGATCATCATTCTTTGTAAAGATAGGACTTACACATTATTTTTCAAATAGGGTTCAAAGTTTTCAATCTATAATTACAAAGGATAAGGAATAGGTCATGTTCAAAGTCAAGGGTTTCCCTTCTTTCATTAAAAGTCCATAGAAGATCTAGGCAAGATAAAGGTAAGCATAGACTTTAAAAATCTCAACCAACTTCACCATTTCAAGGTGCTCTTATGTTCAATCCCTCTCAAGGTATGGATTGGTTATGTTGTTCTTCAATAAATGTGCTAGGTGTGGTACATGACCTTCTTCATAATCTTGAAAAATATTTACCTACTTTTAGTCTTAATGGTGTTTTAACTACTGAATAAAACATTAAATCCATCAAAGCTACTTTAAGACTTCTAAATGTTGTCCATGAAGATGTGGTATGAAAATTATTCCCATTTACTTTCAAATATAATTCATATGAGTGGTTCCTTAACCTTCCTAAAAACTACATAGCTAGCTATAATTATTTTAATAATTACTTCATTGATTAGTTTGGTAAAATCATTAGTCCATGTGTTTTATACCAATAGTTTACCATAGTCAAAAGGGACTCAAATGAGCCCATAAGAGCCTTCAATGCTATATTCCAAAAAAAAAATGCAACATAACCATAGCTCCTTATAGACCTGATGAGGCTTTATCCTTAGAGATCTACAAGGACTCCTTATATCCCATGACTTTTATGTTTCTCAAAAGATTTTCTTAGATCATTAATACATTAGCCCTAGCTTATGTTGAAGCCATGATCATTACTAATCAGATGCAACCCAAGGGCTAGATGGCATACAATATTCCTATAATTAATATAAATTTACCCATTCTAAATGTCATTCCCAATTCCAATCAAAATATTCCATCCTTAAATCAACTTCTAGTTCTTAAGCAATTAACTTTAAACCATGCACTTCCTAGATAAAACCTAGGATTCTTGAACAATGTTATGAGTAGATCTAGTCTACAAGACCAAAGATATTTGATGCCTATAGCTATTAGAAATACTCAAGTTCATAATTTTAAGGCACACAAGAATGAAAATGATTTTATCTTGAAGATGGTTCAAAAGCTAAGCACTGATTTCATTCAACTGCAAATGCAAGTTGGTCATAATGGACAAAGCTCTAATAGGAAATTCTCTTTCTAAAGGTTTAATAGGCCTTCAAACTAGTTTCAAAATATTAACAACAACCAAAAAAATGAGACATCCTCTAATAAGAATGTGCCCGATATAAATATTGGTGATTTAGCTTTACTTAATTATTGTAGATTGCATTGTACTTCAAAACATGGTGAATTAGATTATTTAGAATTTTGCAATACTTTTAAAGATTTTAAAGAAGATTTATACACTTTTGAAGTTGTCCCTAATAAATAAAATGATGCAAGTACCTCAAATTATTCAAGGTAATACACATTTTCTTATTCAACTCTCATGGTGGAAACATTTGATTTCCCATTACAAGAAGTGAATGAGCCTGAAGATATTCATGAAGAGATCCATGATTTTCAGCAATATCTAAATAAGATTTATCCTCTAAGTAATAGGGATCATAAAAAACCTTTGACTACCTCAACTCCACTAAATAATTTTGACACTCGTCTCGATACTACATTAGATAATAATCCAAAGCCTCTTAATGGAATTACCTCTAAACCTAATGTTGATACATATAATTCTTCTAATATGACTAGATATAATATAGTGGACATAAAAAAGATTAAATCTAACATTTATTTTCATGAGTTGACTCAGATCATAGAACAAAGGGATCTATTGTTGGAATCTTTGTCTAAGAATCCTAGTAAGTCTTAAAAGGATGCACATACTAACATTGTAATACACAAAAATAAGGTAGACATTCCATCTTTCCTACTCATAGTTAGGATCTGTGGTAATAATTTGCACAATTGCTTGGTAGACTTGGGTATCTTTGCAAACATCATGCCTAATGGTATTTATTAACAATTAGGTTTGACTCCCATTAAATCTGATAGGGTTGTGACTCAATTAGATAAATCAAGAGTCAAAGTGATTAGTGAATTATTGAATGTTCACATGCAGATTGCTTATGAACTAAGGATCTAATAATTCATTGACATCCAAGAGGTTGACATCCTTGATGCTTATGGAATGTTGTTAAGTAGAGATTGGAACATATCTATGAATGGTTACATGTCTACTGACTATTCACACATGTGGTTACGATGGAAAGGAGTTTTAAATTAGATCAAGATAAAGAGGGAACCTAAACTAAAGTATATGATCACCAAGTATAATGCAACCAATGAGAGGGTTAACATGGTTAATTTAGATCTAGGTGTTTACACACTTGATACAAAAAAGGTATGCAACTCCAAAACATCTCATGCTATACCTAGATTATGGAAGCTATATTTTGATGGTGCTAGATATAAATTAGGTTCTAGATTAGGAGTGGTATTAATCAATCCCATTGGGAAAGAATACAATGCCTCTTAAAAAATCTAATTCCCATGCACCAATAATTTTGTTGAGTATGAAACACTTATTCTTGGATTATAATTTTCAATCAAGCATAAGGTCAAGGAACAATTAGTTTTTGGTGATTCATAACTAGTATTTAATTAGGTCAAAATTAAATATCAATGCAAGTTATCATATCTTAAGAAGTATAAGTTTAGAGTATCTGACTTAATTGAATGTTTTAATAATTTTAACATTGTGTCAATCCCTATAGAGGAAAACAAGACTATTGATGAACCTACTTTTATTGTAGCTAACCTTATGCCCAGTTAAAGTTCCAACTTACAAAGACTTACCATTGAATTAGTCCCATGTCCCTTAGTTCTAGATAATGTCAACCATTAACAAGTATTCAATGATGATCATCAGATCCTAAACTTCATGACTATCTCATGAGTGTTTAAGTATCACATCACTGATGAATCCAATGATAGTACACTTAATGATCATAAATTTTAAGGCAAACTTGATGATAAGGTCATTTAATTGAGTAATAATAATATCCCTAAAGGGATGATAGAATTAAAGAGGTTGTTTTATTCTGACAACCTAGTTGAAACTTCCAATATTACTAAAGTAGATGGGAAGGACTACAATTCAATGGACCTAGGTTCCCAAGATCAACCTCAACTATTGAACATTGGTACATCTTAGACAATCATTGAAACTAAGAGAGATAAATATTTGCTAACCATGTATAAGGATGTAATAGCATGGTCCTATGACGACTTAAAGATCTTTGATCCTAAGGTCATAACCTACATCATACCTCTAAAAGAATCTTGCAAGCCATTTAGACAAAAACAAAGGCCAATCAACCCTATTTTAGAACCAATGATATATAAAGAGGTTAAGAAGTTACTAGATGCTAAGATAGTGTTTCCCATTAGACACTCCACTTGGATAGCTAACCTAGTACCAGTCAAAAATAAATATGGTGAAATTAGATTATGAATTAACTTTAAAAATTTGAATAGAGCATCTGAAAAGGATAATTACCCCTTACCTTTTCTTGACCAAGTAATCCAAATTGTTTCTATTTCTACTATGATGTCTCTTCTTGATGGTTTTCAAGGTATAATTAGGTTCCAGTAAATAAAGAAGATAAGATAAATACTACTTTTACTACCAAGTGGGGCACTTTTGCCTAAAAGATTATGTCCTTTTGATTGATAAATGCAAGTGCAACCTTACAAAGAGTAATGGATCATGCACTCTAAGTTGTCATAGGTAAGTGCATTATTATTTACATGGATGACCTACCTATATTCTCAAATAATATGAAAGATCACATCATGCACTTACAACAAGTATTTGAAAGGTGTATAAGGTATGGAATTTCTCTCAACCTAAAGAAGATCCTTTTTTGTGTAACTAAGGTAAAATTTTTGGGACATGTTAAAACTAAGGAAGGGATATTTATAGACCCAAATAGATTAAATGAAATATGAAATATAAAACCCCCTAGTAATAGGAAGGAAATAAAGTATTTCTTTGTAAAAATTAACTTTGTGAGGAAGTTTATTTCTAGTTTTATAGAAATAGTGAGACCTTTGAATGATATGTTGAATAAAAATGCTAAGATCACTTAGAATGTAGAGACCAAGAAGGCCTTCAAGTAAGTCAAATAATTAATTAGACAAGACCCTATGCTGATAAACCTAGACTTTAATAAAGACTTCTATCTTTACTCTTTTGCTTATGACCATATAATTGCATCTATATTAACTCAGAAGATATATGGATGTGATCATCCTATTGCTTTCATGAGTACTAATTTAAAAAATATTGATGAAAGTCAATCCTCTTCTATCCAAATTATCTAGTGTAAGAGTCCTATTCTAAAAACATAACGAAAGAAAAATATTATTATTTTTGAATAAGATGTTTATCCCATTTTTTTACAAATACATTATATCTCAAATTTTAAAAAACTACTTAATACACGAATTTGACTTCATATTAATAATTAGATGAGTTAAACTAAACAATAATGTCTTCTTTATTCATATTAGGAATGTGGATACTTTGGATCATAATATTTAGTCTAAAATAATCATATTCACTACATCCACAACACCTTCCATTTGGAATTATTTGTAATTTCTTTTGCCATTCTAAATTTGAAATTAATCTTCAACCATTAACCTATATTGATGTTAATATAATATAAACATGTGGATTTATCTATAATGCTATATTAGGATGTGATGTACAGGATAATGGTTATTACGAGTCTTGAAGAACTCTCTGATGTAATGGGCATTAAAGAAATGATAGTCTAGGAAATGCAACTACTTTCCTCTAAATTTTCTATGTATAATGAACCTAAATAATATGTATAACTAACTATTGTGGTGGTGGGGGTGGAGGAGGAAATTCATTTGGATGAATATGATAATTATAAGGAATACTTGAAAATTTAACCATAATATTTCCATGCATATAATTCACACATCAATGTACTAAATATGGAAAAACATGGATCTTATATATATAATGAAGTCCTATTAACATGTCAAATTACCCATTACTCAGTAAAACTAAGAATGGAATAACATCTAAAATAATATCGACGTTAAGTGGTAGCACAATACTACGTAAAGTGTTATAGCTATTTCCTTTGAATCATTTGACTATATTGGTTGTATCCATCAAATCCTTATTTTTATAGCCAATAATAATGATCTTCATATTGAAAATGTTTTAACTTGAACTACTATCAACCATGATTCTTTGTAGAGGCTTTGAATTAATGTATCCATGTAAAAATAAAAAAATTATAACTAGACTCATATTCTAAAATATCATTATCATCAAATGTAATCAAAGGTCATTACATAAATGTTCTTTTAATTGTACCAAAAAAAGCATCCAATGGATGTCCACATGTCTGTGAAGGAGGATGTGCATAGTAAGTCAAATGTACCTCAAAATTAACCTTAGTTTATGTTATCACAAGGTTAGGAAAGGGATCATAAAATATTTTCAAATTTTCAATCCCATTAAGTTATGGTATTTAATCATTCAGGGGTGTCCTAATATCAATAATGTATCATAAATTAGATCATGAATCTTATGTCTTAGTGAAAATAATCTATTCATAGATTTTACAACTCATTAATGATACTAATATGAACTACTGTCATGTCCCTTAGATGAAGAATTACTTATATATACCATGTTTGGTGGAGGGAGAGATATAATTTTGTACTCAAGTAATTTATACAAGACCTTATGAATAGATTTAGGTAATCATGAAAATTGGTTTCTTAATGAAGTGGATAAGACAAGCTAATTAGGAGGTTGTGACATTGTATTTGATTTTAATTTTTACTCATTGTTAGTATAATTTATTTTTCACTTATAACTTGGATTAATTTTAAAATTTATATTTGAATTACTTGGAACATTAGCCATATACTATGGTTTATTGAAAGATATGAGCTTAACTTCTTGATATATAACTATATGACATAATTCATCAAATTATTTGAATCTCTTTAACATAATAGACTCATGGAGAGGGAAAAGCAAATTTTTATTGAATATATCTTATAAATGTTTAATATCCATGGGATTTTTCATCTTATAAATCATGGTATTATATAAAATAACATAATAATTTATTGGTTCATTGGATCCTTTCTTAAGTTTTGTAATTTGTTCATAAGATAATTTATTGGTGATATTGACTAAAAAAATATTCTAGATATTTATTGGCCAAAGGATCAATGTTTTATTTGATTGGAATGGGATTCATTATAACTAAAACAAATCATATGTCTTAATTATTCATGGAAATAAATTAGTAGATAGCTTATCATAAGAGGCATAATCCAAACATGTTGTATGGGAAACTCTTAGCTGTTGTTGTGGATCACCTTTAACATCATATAATGTAGTCTTATGGGATAAAAAATTTATAGGTAATAGATAATATGGAATATTTTGGGTAATGGATTATGAAACAATGCATATAATCAATCAACTCAATCACTTTATAATTACCCTACTCTAACCATAACACCTTAGCCTAGAGATATATAATATTTTGAATGAGGGATTATGTTTTAG
This sequence comes from Torreya grandis, assembly GCA_037957365.1. Taxonomy (NCBI): domain Eukaryota; kingdom Viridiplantae; phylum Streptophyta; class Pinopsida; order Cupressales; family Taxaceae; genus Torreya; species Torreya grandis. The sequence goes on from JARHVA010011018.1 coordinate 54,738, forward strand.
GCATGGATGATGATGTAAAATGAGTATTAATTATAGGATATACATAAGTTTTTCATTTATGGATAGACTTGTAAATTTGAGAAAAACCTTGTGTTTCCCACACACCATGGTGTGCATCACTTTTATAACCATAGGTATAGACAAAGTAATAATAGCAATGGTAGTAGGGGTTTGAACATGTATAGGTTCAATAAATTTAAATTTTGATGGATATAATTAATTGGATCATGTTATTCTTTATAGTGATAGCCTTAGCTTTGTGTATGTTTTTCATTTCATCTCTATTTACATGTAGCAAGGAATCAATAAAATGTGTGTTTAAATAGAGGTATTGAGTTAATTACTTTATATTTAAATCATCAAGTCTACCCTACATAATATATGTTTCTTATTCATGTGAATTTTTGGATTTGACATTCATATAATGTCTATAGAGGGGATACATTATATCACTAGGATGTGGATATTAGAATTAATTAATGTTAAAGATTCATTATGATTAATTTAGTCATAAAATTATTACACAAAAAATTGACCCATGGAATTATATATTAATTACATATTTTAAATTTTAAATGTAAATGATATGTAATCATTATAATAGTAACTTGAGTAAAAATTTAAAGTCCACTTCAACCCCATACCATGAGAGAAAGAGAAAACATAAAAATGATCATTAGTGTAGCCTAAGTGATAATGACTATACCTATATGAATCCCTCTATTATCAAGAATAATAATCATTATTGATAAATGATGATAATGGAAGTAATCATGATAATTCAAAGTGTAAATCCTCCATGAAAAGGAATAGTTCACAGTAGAGATTTATAAAATTTGTCTCTTGGAATTAGTTGCGCTCTAAATGCCTATAGAGGCATGAATTTACAATAAAATTAAATCTTATTGAAAATATATTGGTAATTTAATTTGAAGATACGCAATTTGACTCCAAAATTTATGGAGTATAAATAAAAACTTTTGCATTTATTTCACTATAATGTACCCTAAAAAGGTGACACCCAAATTTCAATTAGGGATGGGGGATTTGTAGTCCCCTAGCTTACCACTTGGATATGTCACCATCCTTAGATATAATATGGATATATATTGGGTATTTTTATACCCCTAATTTATCACTCAGTTATGTAATATAGGGAAATAGTGACAATTAATAGGACTAGTTAAAATTTGAAGTTTTCTTATTACAACTGCTAGATGATTTACAACTTTTTTATGTTTATTAAATTGTAATGTGGATAAATATTCAATATTTCATATGATGTTTTACTTTTTATTATAGGATAGTGAATGCATATTTATCAACCATAAAATAAATATCAGTAGAATTTATTATTTTTTTATTTAATTTGTATATCCATTGGAGTCATGAATATATTACGAATGATGGAAAATAAAAAACCATGTCTAACTATAAAATTATGAAACCCTAGAAAAGGGGATTAAATCCTAATATAAAACATATGGTTTAACATGATTAATATAAGGAATGGGTTCATCAATATATTTTACCTTATTTAATATCAATGCATCTAAACAAGAATAAAATAATTGAATTACCTAAATTATATAATGTATAATAATAACACACAAATTTGAATGATACAATAGAGTATGATTGATTAATTATATTTTATTATTTATGGAATTCAATAGGAATATTAATATACTTTTCTCGTTTCAAGGCTATGCAAGATTAAGACTATGTGTAGGTGATAGAAAGACTTGTAAATTGACCAATTTTGGTTTATATTAGGAAACTAAGTATATGAACTGCTTGGATGATTTCATTAGGATTTGGATTCCTATTATAGGATGGAGGCATACACATATTTATAGATTTATATTTATAAAAGTTATTTATTATTTTGGCATATGTCATTATGCCTACTTGTAAACCATCATCCTATGAAATATCATATGCTCGCTATGTGTGTAAATAAAAAAAACTTGTCCTATTCACCTTAAAACCCTAGTTCTACTTTTGACACTTGGCTAACCTATAAAAATTAGGAAGATTTTTTGATTGATCTATCCTTAACCAACTCTAATGAATATCTCAGTGTTGCCACATAAAAAAAATATAAGTATGTAAATCAAATCACACATAGATATTCCATTTAATTTTATGTGTTAAATTGTGATCCACTAGTATGGATGCAACCAATGATATAACACTTACACTTGATAATGGAAAAATTGACTTAGCTTAGATGATTTAGAAATGGATTGGTATTGTTCTTTGTGATTGGTGTATGATTTTGAATGTTTAGGGTATGCCCTCTCAATGTGCATGTTTATAAATTTTATTTGATAAGTTATAGATAGGGAAAGAGGCTTAGACCTATTATAAATATAAATAGATGACACTTGGGGTAAATTCTCATGCCATCGACATGCATAATTTGTAATTTGTCCCATAAATATAATTTAAATTTTTAGAATGACCATTATTTATCATGTGAACATGTTTGATGGAGGTGGATGTTTTATGATATCCAAAATTGTTTGAGTACTATAAAAGGTTTGTATGAAGACAAGAACAATGATCTAATAATTAGGATACTATTTAAGTATGATAATGAATAGGTTAGACACATACTAGGGAATTCTTGTAGGTGATTTATAGAAAACAATAAAGGTTGTGTCCATATAAGGTAAGTGGATAAGAGATAAGGGTGTGAAATAGCCATATGTCTACAAAAAATTTATATGAGGTAAGGATAGGTCAAAATTAACATTTATAAGTGTTTGATATTATATTTTAGTGTCTAAACCAATAGGTCTAGTAACTCTTTGATTATTTTCATCTTTTAATTTTTGACTATATTTATTTTTGTTTGGAATTGTAATTTATTTTATTATTTTCATCATTACTTGCAAGTACATGTTGGACACTATGGAACACTATGGTAATGAAATATGAGTTAAAAAATGCCAATGTAGTATTGCATTATCTTTTATTCCTTTAACATAAAATTTAGCATTATCTTTTATTCTTTTAAATGGAGGAGGGGATTTGTAGAAACCCAAATTTTGTATGAGCCTCATTTTTATAAGATTTTCATGTGAATTTACATATATGGACTATCACTTTAAAATGGGAACTTATTGGTGATTTTATCTTGGTCTATAATGCTCTTGTCTATTTATTTTGATGCATGATCTTGTGTTTTAACTTTGTCTATGGATTGTGGGCCTGCCAAATGCATCCTTGATCCTATTTTTTCCATATATGATTTTTATGGAGGTTAAATATAGTATCAATAAGATATATACCATTTTAATTATAAAAAGTTTTTGATGTTGTTTTTCATGCCCTAACATGAATTTTATGAATATTTTAAGTACTACACCCTTTTATCCATGTTATTTTATCTTTTTCCTTGTTATTGTGTTGGCTTATATGTTCCAATATTTACCTAATTCCATATTGAGATAACTATATGTAAAAATACCTTATGATAATTTTAGGGACAAATATTCATTAAAATACAAATGCGTATAAAGAGAAAATAGAAATATAGCTACCTAATATTATGATTTAACATAGATCTCAATTTTTCTAAAGGAACAAATATGATTGTATACATCAATTACATACTCATTACCAAATTATAACATAAAAATAGTTGAATTTAGACTTTTTCTCAAATGATATATGATACACATATTAGTGGTATAATATCATGTAATTTGAGCCCTCTTCAAAGTATTGGAATGTAAGAATTGCCAATTGCATACTCATTACCAAATTATAACATAAAAATAGTTGCATTTAGACTTTTTCTCACATCATATATGATACACATATTAGTGGTATAATATCATGTAATTTGAGCCCTCTTCAAAGTATTGGAATGTAAGAATTGCTTGATTGTTGAATGGTGAGTGTCACCATATCTTTATAACCCATTTTTAAGGTGATATTGGTGTTAAAATTTCACATTAGGGTTTTTATGTGAAGATAAGTAAAAATATATACACGTGTGGGGCCAAAGGTTAAATTCATGCATAAGATAAATTTATAGACACATGTCTAGTGATCTAAAATAGATCAAACCAAAATATTAAATCTGGATAGGATAAATAGAGATTTTATAGTACCATTTAATACAAAGGTCTAATACTCTATGGAAGCATCCCCATATATTTTAAGGATGTGTTTCTTGATTTGAGTTTTCATAGAGATAGTACATAATATTTTCAAATGCAATGATGTAAGCATTAAGTAATATAGATGAGGAAATCAGTTAAGTGTAATATCTTCCCTATTTTCTTGTCAAGTATAAAAATAATGAGTTCAATATCAATCTCTATTTTACATTTATATTTGTATGGTTAATTATTTATCTTACTATTTTGTTTAATTTTATATTTATATGATCTAAATGACATAAAAATATTTAAATTGTAATTGTTTAAAATAGTACATTAACCATATAAATATGAATTTAAAAATAGATATTAGTTGCACTTAATATTTATAGAAATGACCATCCAAATAGGGAAGAGAAGTATTCAAATGATTACACACACACACACACGCACACACACACGCGCACGCACACACACACACACACACACACACACACACACACACACACACACACACACACACACACACACACACACACACACACACACACACACACACACACACACACACACACACACACACACACACACACACACACACACACACACACACACACACACACACACACACACACACACACACACACACACACACACACACAAACACACACACACACACACACACACACACACACACACACACACACACACACTATTGCTTCACCTACCTTTGCAAATGATTTATATGTGTTTCATTGTCATTGGCCTATGTGTATATATTTATTCTTTTATTTACCATGAAACTATAGATTCATTTATGATAGTAAAGTAACTTAGAAAAATAGGATAAAAATATTGGTTATAGCCCCAACCATTCCCCATTGAGTGATTATGCATTTATTCATTCCAATTATTTGAATAGGGATCAAATTTTATGTAGTTATCAGACCTAAGTGTATGTGTGATAAAATTTTGATCTAGTAAAATGTAATGTAATGTTTTTATTTCATCACTTGACAACATGAAGCTTTAGCCTAGCATTTTTAATTCATGATTATCTATAAGATAACTCTTTTAATGGGATTTTAGATGTGTATGATTTTATGGTAGTGTTTAATGAGAGTTATAATGTATTTCTCAAGCTTATGAGGACTTTCCAACATGAGTGTTAGATATTGTTTGCTTTAAGATTGATTTGTATTTAGATTTATTCTTTGATATTTCCCCTCCATAAATGACATATGAAATGTGGTTATTCCAACTCAAGGGAGATTTTTGAATTTTAAAAGTAACCATTAAGGGTCCCTAGATGATACCAGTAAAGGTAGATACATAAAAATAACTAAAATTATTTGTTTATTATCATCAATATCCATAAATGTAAAATTAGAGACCTTAATTTGGTGACAGTGTGCTTATAATTACATAGTGTTCTTATATAGTTTATGTAGATTCTAAATATGTGTGATAGTGATTCAGGTTGGTGAAGATAATAGTTAGATAAATGGATAGGGGTAAGTTTTCAAAAGATTCAAATGTATAAACATAATTCATAAATGTCAAATGTATGCCATTATTGACATTGTCAAATGCTTAATACCAATTTTTTGTGTACATGATGACAAAATATCGATTTCAATAGTTTTAGATCATTTATATTACATTAATATTAAAATATTTAAAATAAAAAAAATGGATGTAAAACTTCAACCACTCCTAGTTGAGTGATTGAGTGTTTCTTACATTCCAATACTCCAAAGAGGGCTAAAAATTCACATAGTTCTCCCTTTTAGGGGTGTATATTTGTAATAATATGATCAATGTAGACTGAAATGCAATGTTTAGATTTTGATAATTGGCACCATGAAACTTTGACCTCCATATGTTTTAACTTATTTTGGACTTAATTATTTAAATGAGTATAAAATAACGTATATTTAGATTGCATAAGATATATTATTCACCATACAAATATGAATGCTAATAGAGAATCAATTGCACTTACCAAATATGAAAATGACTAAGGGAGAAGGCACTAAGCTAATATATTGTTATATTTTGATAATTTAAAGGGAAAAATCATCTAAAATAGTTTGAAATTATTCTATGTTTTTTTATCTCAAGAGATTGATTGTCAAAATCTTCCAAGACCCTGCTTGCAAACACTTTGACACCTATAGAAACTAAATTTGTCCATTATTTGTCATAATTATCCCTATAAATATTTTTTGGGTATATTATATAATTGATCACTACACCTACCTATCAAGATTATTTTTAATTTCTTTTTGATCCTCGATTCTATGTATAAATTTTTAATTTGTCTCCCTTTTCCTTGAAACCCTAGTTCTAATTTTGACACTTGCTTAACCTAAAAAATAGGCTAGAAATATGGGTTGGATAGCCCAAACCACACCTCACTTATTAGTTGTTAATTTCTTATGTTATAATAATTTTAAGAGGTATCAAACCATAATTATTTATCCCTACTATGTATATGTGTGCTCAATAGTGTTACACTAGAATGTAATACATAATTTTAGCTCTTGAGCCTTGACAACATGCAACTTTGAACTTGTAATAGTTTTTAGACTTATCATTTTGGCATGTTCCTTTGAGAGGTTTTTAGATTTGGATTATTTTTTAGAGATCCTCAAGGAATTTAAATATTATTTTATGTTAAAATGAATGCTATATGCTTTTCAGATAGGAATGGTATTAGGCTTGATGTGTATATAAAGATGACTCTTTGGGTAGTTTTCCCTCATAATCAACATGTGAAACGTGTAGGCTGACCTAATAGAGGGGATTGAAAATGAAAACTATCTATTTAATGAACATGGGATATTATTAATGAAGCCACATGATATTTTTAACCATCAACATCTAACTAATTTTTGGGAAGGGTAAAATAATTATATAAAACATGGCAAAAATATGCTTAGGATTATAAAGAATTATGACATAGATTATGGATATCCTATGTATGAATGATAAAAAATTAGTTTGGCCAAGTCCATACATGGATGAATGGATAGGATACAATGTGATAAAAAGTTAAATGTGTTTAAACAAGTCATATATGGCAAAGATAGGTCAAAATTTAAGTTTTCAAGTGTATAATATCAAATTTATGTGTCTAAAATGGCTCCATTTAGTCTAGTATTTAAAATGTTAGATTAAAAGGATAAAATAAATAAATTTGGTACCTATGGTTAATAACACTTGATGGTAATAGCTATTACCCAAATGTATAAATTTATCCATTAAAAACATACAAGGAAACATGTATAAATCAATGACCACTCATGATAGAAAATATGAAACAATTTAGATCATTGAACCATGTAATATTAAAAAATCAATAAATGAATAAACCTATGTGTATGTTAACCAACCTTCTCTTTGAAATCATTGGAGGATGGAGTGATTATTCCCAAAGGATATTCCACTACTAAAAACATGGGTTGATAATATAAATTACTCAACCCTCATTAGAGATTGATAAGTGCTTAGAAGTTGAGCAACATAAAAAACTAAATTTCACTACTCCAAATATCATCATAACTCTTCTGGTGGAACCTCATACTATTTTTTAAGGTAAAAGGTGGAGTAATTTTATAATATTATATGTAAAAGTTGGAGTTAAATATCAAAATCATATGTAATATACAAATTTTGAATCAATTATTACAAACATATTTTAGATTCAAAGTTCTTACATAGTGCCATATTTCCCCAGCATAAAAATATAAAATTACATTCATCAAAAAATTCCATTCCCAAAATATGATCCATTTATACCTCAACATGATAAAAAAATGTCATATTCATAATATACTTAATCAAATAATATTATTAATTTGAGCTTGTAATATGATCAATCTACTTAATTTGTTCTATGTAATTTGATAGATATTCTCAATCTAATCCATGTTATGTGTCTCATCATGTCATAAAATATATCATTTATATATCATAATCCTTTGAAATTACCTAACTAGGCTACACATATGTGTCACTCTATCAAAATTTTCCAATATAAATATCAATTTGTCCCATATGAATCATATAATGTAACCCAAATTTTGAAATAACTCTCTCAAGACATGAATCTCTATGATTATCCCAGTAGTTTTACACCATTTTGAGGTGAAGGATGAAGATTTTGAATTAATTATCTCAAAATAAAATATTTATACACATCATTTTATACAAAAAAATATGTAAACATGAAAATCATGAGTGTTAACATGATTAGATTATGTTATCATACGAAAATAATTTATCATTCACACACATATGAAAAATGTAACCCAAGGCATAAAAGTTTTATATAAATTGAATATATAAATTCAACATGTATTAATAACCATTTTATTAATGAATTAAAAAAATTAAAGAATGTATGGTAACAATCATGGCCATGAACAAGCTCAACAAACATCATAGAAGCACACATGCAAAAAAACTTGATGATAATGAAGCATTTAGGCACTCAAGACATGAATTGACTCCAACTTGACATGGACACATCATGGATATCAAAAAAACTATAGGATATTAAACATAACATATACATGATGTGAAAACACAAAATAAATGTACTCATATAAATTCACCAAATAAAACTCAATGTAATACACATTAATGGTTACATAGTGGAATAACCTGACATAGACACATCATGGATATGACACAAATATAGGATCTTAAACATAACACATACATGATGTGAAAACAAAAAATAAATGTACTCATAGAAATTCACCAAATAAAACTCAATGTAATACACATCAATGGTTACATAGTGGAAAACCATCAATAGTCATGCATAGATGACATAATGTAACATACAATGATCACACATAGAAAAAAAAGTAACATAGTCATTATAATATAATGTAATACATAATCCATGATCACACCATGTAACACAAATAACATCAACATGTATAGGAAAAACAATGATCATATACATAATCAATCTATGTCATTATCTAATATAATATATCATAATATTCATATAATATAACACCTAAAGAGTTTGTATGAGATAGAGTCATGTATAAGTAGTCTAATTAGCTCAATATGATCAATGCAATGGCCATATAAATATGTAATGTATAAAGTGTACCAAGATAATATTATTTTAGGCATGGATATAATGTAGATAGGTAGACCTTAGGTATAAGTAATGCCCCACTATGTGTGAAATATATCCTATACATGTTTAACACTTTTTGTAAATAAGGGTGGGGGAAATAGATTAATTAATTTAGAATAATATATTATAAAATTAGGCCAATTAAATGAGTTTATATTTATAATATTCTTATAAATATGTTGAATTTAATAATGTGCTAAATATATAAGAGAAAAATTCCAAACAATATACTAAAAGATGTAATATTATGGAGAAACAATACTTATATTATTAAACTATGTGCATGTATTTAACATATATAGGTGTAGAGGAAGTTAGACTAAGGTTCCACCTTGATTCATCAAATTCTATAAATTTTCTCTCTATCAACATAAACACTACCATCAAGATTAAACATTATTGTTTAAAATTTTATCATATTTTTTTTACTTATATATAACTCAAGATATATACTATTATCTAAAACAACCACCCATACCTATTAGGTTTAATTATCACCTTCTAGTTATCAATTCATACCATGCACATAGGTTATTGGAATTAGTCTTTTGGTCAAAACCCTATATCCTCCAACTTATCATATCACCTTGAAAAATAAGGGTTAGTGGGATGAAGTGAAGTAAATCTAACCTGAAAGACCCTTATATAAATTATTGCTACCTACATAACCATATAATATGTATAGTTCCTCTGAATGATGTAATTCTACCCCTTATGTGGGAGTGTGTGTAAAAAAATGTGAAATATTATAAATGTGAGTGCATGTAGTGATATATCTTATAACTTGAAAAATAAAGCTCATGGGATAATAATTGGATGATTCATACCTATAATAATACTAATCAAATTATTTATTTGGAAATAGTTAAGAATATGTAAATATAGATTAGTTGTGAAAGTGGTTTTCAATGGTGTAGTGTGACCTTAAGAGGTGCTTGCTTAAGTCTTGCATAGATTCTCTATATGGATAATGAATGAACTTTGAGTTTTATTTATACCACAAATTTTGAAATAATGTCATTTTATGGTTAAGGAGTAAAATAGGCCAACCCATACATGTAAAAAAAAATTAATTTTATCATTTGTAAGGTAGGAACACTAGCATTAGATTAGGGCCACTAGCATCGACATTAGTGTCCTAATGTAAATGCTAGTGTCTTTCAGGTTAAAAATATGTTAAGGATATATATCTATCTAGGTAGGATAGATATAAGGTTTTGTGTAAAATATAAGATACTTGTGATTTTTGTCATAATAATTCTAGAGCCAAACTATAGGATAATAAATTTGGCATAGTGGAATGGAAAACACAAGCCTTTTTGTAGTGGGAAGGTCATGAACTAAAGGGTTGAGCCATGATTGGTATTTTTATATTGTATAAGATAATTATTTCATATAAAATTATATTTTAGTGTTTACACCCACTTTAATTTAATAATGCATAAGGATGAAATTAATAGGTTAAAGGAAAGAAATGCATATTGTGGTGTGTACAACACACCTTATCTTTGCTTGAGTCCCATTAGAATTTTTTATTTGTGTATTACTTAAATAAAGAGAATGCTATAGTGTAAATAGTTAATATAATTTTATAATGAATAATTAATATTCTTGAAAGTAAAGAGAGCAGGGAATGAATACACCTATGTGTCAATGAAGCCATATTTCCCATCATTAATTTGATTCGGAGATGATGATTCCTTATTAAATCACTGAAGAGAAAGGTTCAAAACTAAACCTTTGAGATGTTAAGAGTTAATTAAAGGGTGATCATGCCCCTAATATGGTGAAAAGGTGAGTTGTGATAAGACCATTTAAAGTAATGAATATCAATCACACAATGAAAGTGTAAACATAATTTATTGAATCAATCCAATCTAGAAAATATAAAATGGTGTAACCATCTGAACTTGAAAAAAAGAAGTGAAAAGGCCCTAAAGGGAATTTAATATAAACCAAAATAATCAATGAATCCAACTATAATACATAGGTAAAATTCTAACTAATGTGTCTTGGAAAATTAGGTGCATCAATGTATAGTGAGAAAAGAATTAACCCTGTTCATGCCCCCTCATCAAATATACCATTAATAATGTATAATTTTAATGTGTGTATGTTATTTGGTGAATTTTCATGGCATTCTCATCTCCATTGTTTCTCAATATAAATAAATTGTCAAAATATAACCTTTAATATATAAACTATATATAATATCTATCTCAAATTTGAAAAATATCCCAAATATATGAAAATCAGTGCCAAGTGCATAAGATTATGACCCAAGTTTATATGAATATTTTAAAATCTATAAAATTATATTAGTTTTAATAAATATGTGTATTTGGATTTATGTCTCTATTTAATTCCTCTTCTTGAGGTGAGAATGTAATTTGGTAGTCACCTTATCTCGAAAGGATAAGATAATCATGCCATATTTATATTAATCATGTAGTAAATAATCATATAGTGGTATCATTTCCAAGTATATGTATCAATGAATCTCATAATATACAATAATAAAAATCCCTAATGTTCATTATATGGATCATGTAAATGTCAATAAGTAACATTTAAAATAAATATAATAATCTCATAAAATAATCAAGCACACATACAAGATCACTTAATGATACACAAAAGGGGTCTAAGCATACCAAAAATAAGGGACATGTTCAAATGTCACACACTCAGTGGGAGGACTTGTTTAAATGTTTGTAAACCAAATAAAAAACACTCAGTGGCATTGTGGCCAATAAATAAGGAATATGTTCAAATTTTCCATAGTCAAAACAAGGTAGAAAATAATAAGTACACTCAACTAGGCCATGTGATAATATGAATAAGTAAAAAATAATAAACCAACATAAGAATATCATACTAATCTTTATATACATGTGTAATAAAAATTTCATGTAGGATAGAATATATATAAGTCATTGTGTAAGATTTAAATAAAGTATAGACATGTTTAAGCTTTACTATATAAGATAAACATCATATTGTATAGTAATCATAAAATAATGTAACCTATATCAATTATGTTAAATGAAGTATATTCTCATAATTTAGTGTGTCATGTGGGTGGTATAAAGTTCCAAAATCTATATGCTCATGTATAATGTATCTAGCATATGCCTATATCACACTCAAATACCCATAAAAAATATGTGTGTAGATTAGAGAACTAGAACTGTTAGGCGACTGAAGGGATATCTAAATAAATTTATATAAGGGTGATAACTACAAATAAAATGATATTATATTTACTAACATAAAGTAAAAAACATGTATACAAAAGATAATAAGCATGCAAGTGTTGAATATTTTTGCATTTTATTGATTATTTGATTTTTTTTGAATTTTTGTATTTTGGGGTGAAAATTAACTAGTACCATAAGTCCTCACACTCAAGAGGTAAACAAATGTCCAATGGATTTTCTTTTCAATTCTTTTTTAATATTGAATCACTGCTACATATTTTATATCTTATTCTAATTTTATACCAAAAGTTTTTGATATTATTATATCACTATATCCATCATGTGGAATACAAATCTCATTATCTTTAGATTGAAATTTTAGGCACATATTAGTAGTGTTGACTATTTCCTTCATATTGGTTGACCACTACTACCCAAAATGAAAGTTCAAATGTGATTTTTGATTCATTAACCATATGTGGGTATCAACTAATTTTGGTCCACATGCGATGGTTAATATAATGTACCAAAGAGATTATGAAAAGAGTGAATAATGTTGTAACTCATATATATATATATATATATATATATATATATATATATATATATATATATATATATATATATAGTCCCATATATTGTAGATTTGTAATGTTAAAAACTATGTCACAATTATTTACATAAATCTTAATATGCTCATAATAATCCCCATTAATATTTGAAATAATAATTAAAAATTATTGTTATGGGAGTTTTCAATTATGTCCCGTTGTAATTTAAAATTTGGAATTTTAAGAGATTGAAGTTATTGATTGTTGTTATTAAATAATATGCATGTGTCCTTCATTTTTTCTACTTTTGAAATTGTTTTTAAAGTGCCTCACAATGATTTGTATCATGGTCTATTATTTCATGATAATAAAAATATAGTGATCCTTCTATATGTATTATAATGATTTTTAACCTATTCCTACTAAGAGGTAAAGGTATTGTATTATGATCAAGTAACACATAAATATTATGTTTTGATAATATTATTGTTCTGTGATCTATAAAATATGTTATGATAACCTATGTGATGACTATAAATTATTATCATGCTTTACTAACATTTTTATCCTGTAAGGTTGAATTAATTATTTTATCCAAGAGGGATGGATTGTATAAAAATAATTCAGATGTTAATATTTTATCTTTGCCTTGCCTTTATCTATATTTTATTTTCTATACTCTTGTGATGTATTTTTATTACATGTAATAGAGATCATAGTCTAAATATATTATGTGATAGATGCTCAATCAGATCAAAACTACATTTGCGTAATTGTTCATCTATCATATCGATAGGAATAACACCATAATAATATGAAATCATACCATCTTGATTTTTAGAATTTACTAATAAAAGAATATTAAATGTTTGAGTTTCTCATTGTGTACTTATCATTGTTAATTTTGTAATGAATTTTTCTCTATTTCTTTATCTTTTTGTTAATTCATTGTTCCTTATGTGTATGTATGTACACCTCAGATGATAGTGTGTTATTAACATCTTAAGATAAATTATTTACCTTTCTTGACTCACCCATATCATAAGTTTTTATATTATTGATTGGAATAAATTGCTTGGGTGGTATCATTTTAATAACCCCTTCCACATCAGAGTGTAACATTTTACCAAATTTGAAGTGGTCATCATCTGTATGCATTGTCCATAATTCCCCATAATTTACTAATTTTACACATTGGTGAAATGTATATGGCACAAATTACATAATGTGTATCCAATATCTACCCAAAATTAAGTTATAATGCAATGATTGAGACATTAATTATAATATATAAGGTACTATTTTGTTCCCAATGTCACACTTAATGTGACTTGGAAAATTGGTGTGATACATGAATTATTAAATACTTTGATATAGTTGTTTTATTTTTAAATAATATCATTGATGATGCCCATTGTTTTGATACAAATGTTTATACCTAATCCATTATCAATTAACACTCTTTTGACTCCTTTATTTTTAATATTGACTTGTATAAATAAAGGTAGATCTCGATCAATAATATCATTTGAGGGTAAATATTTATAGTCAAAAGTGATGATATTTTCATTATTTATGAGATTTTATATTATATCCACAAAATAAACTATCTCTTTATCACTTGGTACTTGGGTTTCACATAAGGATTCAAATAATATATCCTTATAGATAGTTGATTATTTCAAAAACTCAAGGATTGAGATCATAACATGTGTATTTATTAACTATTTCATGATATAATATCCCTTAGATTTTATTACTACATTAGGATTAGGAGGAACCTATTATATATGAATAGGTGGTTGAACAAGTTGTTCACCCTTTCATTTTATTGTAGTGATAATGTGGACAACATAATCCAAGATATGTTGTGAGTGAATTATGGGAGGGGCATAGTAGTTGTCACTTTAATAGGATATAAGGGGGATAAAAGGTTGATATCAAACATTTTTTTTTATTGAATCTATATAAGGGTTTAGTGTTATCACAATAAGATTTGTAGATAGAGATTATATTTTTATCTTCTGTTAAGGCACTCTATATCATTCATTGATTTGAAAATGTATGAGAGATAAAAATAAAGAATACCATAATATATTATTTAATTAAATAAATACTTAGCCTATCCATATTAAACACGATAAATTACTTTTTAATTAATGTAAATATGATTTTAAGATTTTAAGAATTTAAAAATCAGAAAACCTAAGAGGTTGAAACCTTATGGAAAACTAGAGTTGTGAAAGAAGACTTAGAGATCAAGATCACAAAATGTTTAAAATTATTTGGAATTAATGGTATGGTTAATATCCTAATAAATTTGGAATAAGATATTATAAAATCTAGCCAATTAAATGAGTTTAGATTTATAATATTATGATAAATATGCTTAATCTGAGAATGTCCTAAATAAAGAAGAACATATGTTAAATAATATTTTTAAAGTTGAAATATGAATTTGAATTAATTCTTATCTTATTAAATTATCTTAGGTATATCTAATAGTTATAGGTGAAAATTAAGGTAGAGTAATGTTCTAGATTGCTTTGTCAAATTCTAGAAAATTTCTCTCTATCAGCCTAAACACTACCATTGATATTTCAACATTACCGTTGACACTAATTGAATGATCTAGTTCACAATGTCATAATAAAATCATGTAGGCATTAGTAACGTAAAACAATATTATGAATAAAACATTGACTAAAGTTGTCAACATAAATTAGTGATAAAGGTAATATTTCTCTCTATCAGCCTAAACAATATTTCAACATTACCATTGACATTACTGTTGACACTTATATTACCAAGTCAAGTAAAAAAATGTCCCTTAAATGATAATTTTTAATATCTATATCATATACCATGTCATTATAATGACTATGTTAGAGACCATGTCCAAAATGCTAAGGTGGATTACTACTGATTATAAAGAGAAGATGAGGTGAAATTCATCTCAATTCAAGTCTAATTTGAGTTCAAAATCCTTTAAGACATCTCTTAACTTTTCTTTATCTCGCATGAAAACCTTTTTTAAAAATGTAAAAGGAGTATTGGGCCCATCTTAAGAAGTCAAGACCCTTCCATGCACGATGCTACACAAACTTTAATGCCTTAACTCCAATTGATCTGATCTTGAAAATGTTTGAAAGCCCCTCTTTGCATGATAACCATGAAATATGCATGATCTTGTCAAAAGTCAATTGAAGGTCAATACTAATCAACTCTAATTACCTCCTTCATTACATGAAATGGAATTAAATATTGAAATGATCATGGAATGTGTCATTGAAACTTAAAATGAATTGCTTGATGACTACCTTCAATGTCAACTCACTTTGCTTGTTTGATTTAAAAAGCCTACAAATCCAACTAGGCCTAAAAATCTATCTGGGCACTTGAAACTCCATAGAACCTACAAGTAAAAGCATGAAACCTGAAAAAATAATTGATATTAGACCTTAATCAACTTTTCCCATCATGAGATAGGTGATTTTTATGAGAAAATTCTTGCCATTCAATCAATAAGGTTGAGTACACCCGTTTTGCCCCATTTTCTTATAGACTAACCATTTTGATTGAGCTGATAGGGAAAATTATAAAAATATTTATTACCAACTAAATATTTTAGGATTAATAGCAAGTCTTAGGCTTCAAACTCCATCGATTAGATCACATTGAACTACTTTGTAGTTCATTTTCTATGTTTTTTCCACAAAAAACATGATTTCTACCCTAATCCATATAGATACATACATAAAATTGGAATTTATGGAATAATATTATATTTTAATTTATGTTTGAGGAGGTTATAGGTTTATCCATGGTGATTTTATGGCAAGAAAATTAACTTTTTGCAAAACTAGTTTTTTAAGGGTTTGGGAAGCTTTTAAAGTTGAATCTTCAAAATGATGATTCATGAAGTACAAACCTACAAGCCCAAAAAGCTTTCCATTTGTGTAAAAAATTTACCCCCATAACACCCCTAAAAATTTTGGGTTCCCATGCAAAATATATGTAAAGTTATCACATGGAGGAAAACTACCTGTAGGGTTTTACTTACATTCTAGACTACCTACGCTCTTAACGATTATTCATAAATCACATCCCATAAAATAAAATAAAATTTTCATAAATTATAATTTCATATGGGTCCAAAAAACACACTAATATTATTCTTCTAAACACCTCATGTTGTGAAAGATACAAGCATCTAAACAAGTGGCTTAGAAGGGTGTCTAGAACTATAAAAGTTGAAATTATCCACCAGGATGAAAATTAAAATTACCCTACATATCAATGCCTAAAAAAAAAATTATGGTTTATGTAACATGCTATCTAAACACTTTGAAAACATCTTTTAACTTAAAAAGTCAAAAATGTCCTTTTTGGCCAATATGCTTATATTCTTACAAAAACCTATATGAGCATGGTTTGCATATTACTTGGAGTTTTTAAACTCTTTAAATTTAATATTATGATTTAAAAACATCATACCATTCTTTTAAAGTTCTCAACTAGGCTTAACAACCTCCATGAAACCCAAAAAAATTGCCTACTCCAATGATGGCCCCAAATAGACATGTTGATGACTGTGACAAAATAGAGAGAACTTACACTTTAAAAAAGGAATTTATACTTGTATTAATGATTAATAAACTCACTATTATGATATTTACCAAAATTTGGGTTAAAAAATCCACTTGTAAATACTAGAATCCTCAAATTTCCTTTAAATTTGCCTCCTTCTCATGGACTGTGACATACTTGATTGTATTTTCATATTGTTGGAGATCATTTCATGATGTTTATATTTTATATAAATAAAAATCATATTAAATTATCTCAATATACCCCTTAAATTCTTTAAAATATCTTTCTCTTTCTAGCATGCTTTGACCCTGAAACAAGGTAATTAGGCCTTCCCATGATTGAGTATATATTGTTATTGGTGGATATTTCAAAAAATGGAGGTGATTTAGAGGAAAATAATCACCCATGGTTTTTTTAAGCATTCATATCACCTGATAACTAGTACCATATGCTTTTGGTAACATAATGACTCTTAAACCATATTTTTAAAAACTCTTGGATAGTAATGTTCTATATAATTTTGATGTACTTGACTATGTAGGTGGTCGTTTGAGAGTTACTTCATGACCTATTGATGATATTTTCATCATCTTATTCTTAAAACTCTTCATTCATTAGATATGAAACAACTCTATAGCTACTACTTACCTTTGCTCTTGCTTCATGTTTGTGGTGTGACCTACTTGTCCTTATAGCTGTAGGTTTCTATAAGCCCTTAAGGATGTAGGGAGGCATTATAGGGTGAACTTATGTGATTTTTTGATTAAAATTTGACTCGTGATAGTTGAAATTTCATTAGTATTAGTATATCCTCTTATTCCCCTTCAAAATTTCTTAAGTACCACAATATTCCTACTAACCCTACCATCCTTGAGAATGTATGGTTGTAGATGCAAAATATAACTATCTCAGTAGAAAAGATGCTTTAGATCCCCTTAAAAATTACTTAGATTACTCATATATATATTTTGAATCATCAAACCTCTTCTATGCCACTATCCCCTTCAAAATTTCATGATCTTGTAAAGGTAGTTAACTACATATATCATGTTGGTACAAACTAGGGTTTTGATATAGGCCTTGAATGAGTTTGAAAGATTATGAAAATAAGTGTGAAGGCCACTTGCCTACACATTCTAGACTTATAACCAAAACATCATCCTTTCAATTTTTTCAAATATTAAATACCTTTTCCATAACATTCATTAACCTATTTACTATATATCCCTTTTTGGATTGATGTAGGTCTTCATTACTGAAGTGAAAGGATTGTAGGTATACTTTAATGCCTTCTTTATACCTATCTCATCATGACTAATGCATTATATGTCATATCACTATGGATTCCAAACCATATATTGAGGCATGCTTTCTATATATCTTGAAAGGTCTATTGGTAACAAAACCCTTGTAACTATGGGCATGATTTCTATATAGCTCGGAAGGTCTATTGGTTATATAGACTTGTAGGTCATTGTTTATTACTTGTAGGTTAGCATTTGCCCTCTACATCCATTAAATGTTGCATTTTATTTATAAAACCTTTCCTTACTTTCTTAAACCCCTTGTGAAATCATAAACCCTAGCTTATAGACTTTACTTTCCTTTCATAACCCTTGGTTGTGGCTTGCACTAGGGGTTTGACTGTAGGTACACTTGTGGCTTATTAGCCCTATATAATGCCTATTTAAACCTAAATGTACCTTTTATTCTTGTTCATTCATGTAGAAGTTTCTCTCCAAATCAAACAAGTCTTTGATAATCCAATCTCACCTCTTGAAGCCCCTAGAATTCCAACTCTTATGCAATTAGGTGTCCCTACAAGGCATATGATTATAGGTAGGTGCTCTTTTCCTAGTTTTTAGATCTATTTCCGTCAATTATAAAATTTATTTGAATGTACTTTTTTTAAATTTACCTTATCTATTTTTATATCAACATGACACCTCACAACTCATTAAGATAGTCTTTTCTTTTCTATGTCCTTTAAGATGACTTAGTGTGATGTCCTTTATATGAACTATCAATAAATTACTCTATATTCAAAAGTTATATATGGTTATTAATTGTTAGGAAACCCTCTTTAAATAGTCATAATCTCACTAAATTGACCAATACTATTTGATATTTGATCAAGGTATGACCCTTCATTCCCATGTTTAACAGCTATAGGTGACTCTCCATGATGTCACCCTATATGGACAAAAGCCTATAGATGACCTTAAGTCCAAAAAGGAAAACTGGTCCTTATTCCTATTTTTAATTGGTTGATGAGGTCATTTTCACTAATCATTATAGGGAGAACATTGTCCTTGAAACTTTATGACTTTATTAGATTTCCCTAAATATATAAACATTCTATAGGTCCTTTTCCTTGACTGTACGTATGCTTCTCAAGTAGCCTTTACCCTATTCTCATGCTTTTAGTTGGTGTTGATCCACATTTGGATTTATTTGACAATGAAACTATAGAAATAAGGTGGGGTGAGGGTAGTGATAAATGGAAAAGTGAATCAAAACACATGAATGGATATGAAAATACACAAACATAGTGGGAAAAGGCAGAGTATGGTAGAGTTATGGGATGGAAGAAGTGGAGGTGGAGAACAAGCGCTCAGAAGCATGACCAAGGCCAAATGAAAGGTTATAAACAAACAAAAACCAACTATCATCACACCATATTAATTTTAAATCCATTTGAGGAGAGCAAGAGACTGAAAATGAATAATAGTTTTCTATAGAAACCTTAAAAAATGCAAAAAATCCTTAAAGAATGCTAAACTAGGCCTCTTTAGGCACCTTGAGAGCATGGAAATGGATTAAGAAATGTGTGTGTGTGTGTGTGTGTGTGTGTGTGTGTGTGTGTGTGTGTGTGTGTGTGTGTGTGTGTGTGTGTGTGTGGATTTATTGATACAACATACTTTAAAACATGAAATAATGAAATAAAATGATGCCATGGAGTAAAAAAATGAAAACTTGAAAATTCATTCTCTTTCGTCAATCGTACAACCCTTCTTGAAATCATGTCATATTGTAGAAATAGACTCCCCCTATCAAATATCCTTTGTTTTAACATTAAAAATGTGAAAATCACATAAAAAAATCCATTAAAAGGTATGTTGGATCCCTAAGAAGCTTTACCAAATGTAATTTTCTTGAAAAGATGCCTTAGTGAGGAGAAACTAAAGAAAATTGGTTGCCTTTTTGGTTGCAAGGCTCAAAAAATTAGCCTATATTGAAATTGATGGTTCATGAGCATGGAGATTAAAGTTAAATAAAAAATTGATCCATAAATAATCCCTTTAATTCTAGTTTCTTCACCCCAAAATTTAGATTTGTACTCTCTTTTAGCAATTTGTACCATTAGAAAACCTACAAGCTGGTCTCTTTATGAAAACTTGGCAATTTCCTGTAGTGGACCAGTTTAGGGCATGTATTACTTCCAATTTCCATGAAATTATTTATTAAACCTTTTCATGACCTTTTAAAGCTATCACATGCCCTTTATGTATTAAATCCATATGAAATTTGTACTTTTCTTGTAAAATAAAAGAAATAAGCATATTTTTCCCTTTAACAGCCAAGTTAAGATTCCACCACCAATTTAAATGCATGGAAAGGATTTTAAAATGATAATTATGATGAAAAACAAATTAAATCATTTTCCATGCTTTATTAAGCCCAATTTGGCATGTGGGAGGTGATTTGGACCCTATTTAGACTTATAAAACACATTAAATCACCTTTTTATGTTTTAAAACTTAGGATTTAAGCTAATATCTTATATTTAGATATATTAAAATGTATTTGACCTTATTTTATACATTTTAACTTTAAATTTTGACCTTTGAAGATAGAAAATGACTTTTTAGGTAAAATTACTTAGTTTCAGATTGGTTTGAATGGGCTAAGCAATACCAGGAAACGTTTTCAACTATAGGGGTTGGTATTTGGACTTGATAAGACAAAATACCAACATTTTTGGTGACTCAAAAGGGTTGACTAGCCTGATAGTCAAAAGAACTCACTAGTTTCCATTGGTAAATAGACTCTTTTGGGCTTTGAGACACCTTTTTTGATTGACACAACACTGAAGGGAAACACAACTAACTACAAAGTAGAAAAAACTAATCAAGGAAAATAGGGAAAAAAATAAAGGAAAGTAGATTTTTTCTTATGCTAATAACTTATTAACATAAAGCAAACCTAGAATAACTAACCTATAGTAAGATGTTTTCCTCCAGAATCAAATGGAAATTAATTTGATGCACCATAGAACTCTAAAATGTATTTGCTTCCTTTTGATAGCATCTTCTTAAAGATAGAACTTGGATATTCATGTCTTCTTGATGGTGTAACTAGGATTCTAACCTCTAATATCAAGTTAATTTATTGAAGGTATGAATCCAAGACCCAATCATCCTATTTCCAAATCCATGTATTTTGTAAGAACATTTTCAATTCTTCATCTTTTAATAACTATTGATCATGATCATGTATACCAACATGTTGTATCTCCTTTGTCATATCTTCAAGGCTAAACTCTAAGTTAGATGGATCTAATCTTGTGACTTTTTGAGGCCATTTGTATCCAGACTCATCTTTTAAAAGTAGACAATCATCTAAAGATGATGAGAGAGGTTGATAACCATGTTTGAGATGTTCAAACATGTCATCTCCTGAGGGAACAACCACTTCTTGCTTGATAATAGAGCTTCTCTCAACCTAAATTGAGCCACATTTAAGTAAATAATAACTTGAACAAAAGATATCAAACAAATCTAAATATTTTTTTCATGAAGCTGAAATATAATTTGAACTTATTCACCATGATCATAAGGCTTCAAACTATCTTTTGGTATCTCAGATTGATCGATCACAATTGCTTCACCTTTGACATTAAGAAGATGACTTGGCATGCTCTCAAAATTATATTATTTTTCATCTTCTTGTGCTGATTGGTACTCATTTTCTATCACTTTTGTAAGATCTTATTTCTCATGATGGATGCTATCCATTGTTGGATCAATGAGTTCATGGAAAAAACATTCAAGTTGAACAATTAGAGTGTCTTCCTCTTGAATTTCATCCTCTACTCAGCTAATCTTCAATCACAACAATATCTTATTTGGCC
>JARHVA010011018.1:82500-102294 GCA_037957365.1 Torreya grandis
CAAGCACTTTTGGGCACTTGGATGGCCTTAGAGGATCATTTATCAGTTGAAAATGATTTTAGACTATCTCTTAGGATCCCTAGGATCCTTTTTAGGGTTTATACTAAGTTATAGGTCATGAAAACACTTTATTAATTCTCTCTCCTTCATCACTATGTTCATGATGTAGAGTTTTCCTTCAAAAAAAGTATCAACTCATAATTCCTTCTCAAACACACTAGTCCTTTAGTCACTTCCTACTAGTCATGTTTGATTATTTTCTAATTATTATGGGAAAAGTACAATTTTATTTGACTTAAAAGTTATGTATTCTCCTTTAAAATTAAAATACACACCTGTGTGTCAAATTTTGTGGCCTAATTCCTCCTCTAGGTCCACTATCCTACTTTTAGACTCCTTAATTAGCTCTTTTTAGGCCTAATTCACCATCAACCACTCAAAGTTCATAACACCCTATCTATATAATATTGAAACCTCCAAAATCTATTAGATCATATTAAGATCAGTTAGACTACAATTTTTTGTGAAATTTTGTTGATTCATCTTGAGATATTGATAAAACCCTAAATTAGGGCTTTTTGCACTCTGTCCCAACCCGTGAGCAATCAAAAATCTAGAGTTAGCATAAAAATGTGTTTCAAGATCCCAAATTTGTTTTTAATGGTCTTTATAATTCCTCTTAAATTTCCCAAATTTATTTCAATGGTTAATCTTTCCACTATCATAGTTTTCTAAAATAAAAATAATGGACTATAACCAAAAGAAGTCACTGTACAGACCTATTTACTTGTGTTGATGCTCAATTCACATTACTAGATATAAAAAGGTTTAAGTAAATTTAAGAATATTCTATGTTCTCACCATTGATTTCATCAAATATCTTGATCAATATGATGTGGTTTGTTTTCCTTAAAAACAACATAGACTCCATTTATGCATACAAATCTATTACAAGCAGCATGGTCTCTATCAGTCTCTATGAAAAAAACAAAATTTTGAATCCTTACTTTGGGTTTTCACTCTCCTTTAACAATACCAATAAATATATACACATTTTTAACAAACTACAAACTGAACCAGTGTTCAATACTTTCAAAAAGTATACATATAGTCAACATACAACAAAAGTCACCCAAATAGGGGAATGCTTGATAAAATTCATTAACAACAAGGAAAAGAATATTATTCCTGTAGATAAAAATTTCAAAACATGTTTTAATGACATTAAATAATGTGAAATTTCATTTTTGACTTAAATTTATTAATAATATTTGGTGTATATAGCCTGCAACTTGACCCAGAACATACAAATTAGGGTCTGAGCGTATCAATGTCCTTAACAGGGCTTCTTGTATTTTTTATTATTTTTGAATTATTGATCCAAGAACATGTAATAAATTACTACATTTTTAAAATTCATGAATTGTATATGAATACAACCATTTTTTCACTTTATTGGATGAGGTTGTCAAAGTTAACTTGACTCTTTGGAAAGGTGACAAAGTACCAAAAGTGAATTTTAAAATATATATCACCTTAGACCATTATAATTTATTTAATGGGTCTCCAATCACATTTTAAACCTATTCAAAATATTATTCAAACATTTATATACCCATATAATTCCTAGAAACATATTAGAAATTCAAATTTTAAATACACTAGTTTTGGCAAGAAATCCAAAATTTGAATTTTAATCTACCTAGATACACTTATATGATACCAAATTGAAAAATAATAAATATTGGGGAATTTTAAGGCCAATTTTTTTTATTTATCCTACATATATTAATAAAATAAAACATTGACAAAACTTGTTCCCTAAGAGTGATGTTCCTGCATCATACTCCCAAGGAAGGAAAAGAGAACTCATGGGTTGTTGCCCATTAGTGCTTCTAGAGTAATCCCTCAATTTATTATGTAATTATAAGTAATAAACATGTCATCCTATAATTTATTATTCCTCAATTTAACCATATACTTGAAATTTATCTTGTCTCTCATCCTTTTAGTCACTAGTTTATCCAATATACATTCTATTTCCTCTATCTTAGCTTTACAAAACTGCCTTACCCAATCTGGGACTAATTTAGTTACATCATATAATATGTATTATCCTACATCTCCTTATTTTTAAAGGTATAAATCTAAAACATTTAATATAGGTGAAATTCCAACTCCACTAGGAAACTCTAATTAGTATGCATTGTTGGCAAACTTCCTCAGAATCTTGCAAGGACCTATCTTCTTCATCTTTAGATTATTTTATTCACCATTATTAACCTTTACTTCCTTAAATGATATGATACTAAGTCCACAATATGTAAATTCACTTCTCTCCTACTCAAATATGCCTACTTCTTATACTTGTCAACACCAGACTCTAAATGATTTCTTACATGTTCATGCACCTCTTTCATTGCCATTAAAAATCACCTTCAGGACTTATCTTATCCATATTTATTATGTTTCTAAATGTAAATACATATCTTTTATTTATTCCATATAATCCCTATAAGGGACTCAATCCAATGCTTTTGTTTTTTTTAATCATTGTAAGCAAACTTTGCTTGAGGCAACACAAGATCCTACTGCTTGGGATGGTCCTTAGATAAACACCTCAGCAAGTTCCAAAAAAAATTATTTATCACCTCATTTTTCCCATATATTTGAGGATGCTAACCTAAAATAAAACTCAAATTGGTGCCTAGCTTATTCCACAATGTCCTCCAAAAGTGACCAAGAAACTTGGTGTCCCTATCAAAAATAATGTTCATGGGAAATACATGAAGTCTCAAAACCTCCTTAAAGAACAAATTAGCCACATGTGTTACATAATTAGTAGTTATACATAGTATAAAATGAGACATTCTAGAGAATCTATCAACAACTACAAAAATGGAATCAAAACCCCTTTGTGTTCTAGGCATCGCATCACAAAATCCACACTGATGGATTCCCAAGGCCTATTTGGGACTAGTAGGGGCTGATACAAACCTAAATTAATACTCTTACCCTTGGATAATTGACAAATTTTACACATTTCCACATACCTTCATACTTATGCTTGCATTCTAGGCTAATATTAGTTCCTAATGCGCAACTTTAGTGTTTTGTCAAGCCCAAAATGACCTTCCATGCTTCCACTATGATTCTCTTGGATCAGATTTCCTCTTATTGAGATTTTTGGTACACACAACTATACTCCCTTGAATAAAATCCATTTTGAAGTACATAATCCAACCATGTCTCTTTGTTGAGTGTACTTGGGTGCTTGCATACATGGTATGATTCCTTTAAGTCCTCACCATTCTCATACAAATCTTTGAGTGCCTCAATGCCAACACTCTCTAACTAAATTTCATGTACCAATAAGACCCTCCAACTTAATATATCTAACACCTTATTTCTTTGTTGTTGTTTGTGTTTGATGATGAAGATGAAATGTTTCATGTACTCCACCCATTTGACATGTCTTCTATTTAACTTAGGCTAATTAGATATAAATTGAAGTACATGGTTATACATGTATACTATGAAATCCTTTGGCATGAGATAATGCCTCCATTTCTTCAATGCTTTTACCATTTCATAAAATTCCAAGTCATAGGATGAATACCTCTTCTTAGAATTTTTCAACTTTAGATTAAAGTAGGTTATAAGCCTACCCTCTTAGATTAGGATATCCCCTATGGCTATTCCACTTGATCACACTCTATCTGGAATACCTTGTTGAAGTCTGACAATGCTAGTACAAGTTTATCTTGATTATTTACTTCAAGATTTGAAAACTTTTTTTGCCTGATCATTCCAAACAAAGTTTTTCTTATCTCCCTTGATATTGTCAATGATGGGAGAAAATATTCCACTAAAGTTTCTTATAAACTTCCTATATAGACTTTCCAAACTATGAAAACTCCTTACCTCTCCTACTATCCTAGGTGTTGGCCACTCCATGATTGCTTTCACCTTGTTCTTGTCCATTTTTAGCATGCCTTGTGAAATTACAAACCCAAGGTACAATAAATCCCTTTTCATGAAATCATATTCTTGAGGCTGATTAATAACCTCTCTTCTTGTAGCCTTCTTATCACCAACTCCAAATGATGAAGGTGTTCCTCCTTAGTTTGGTTGTAAATTAGTATATCATCTAGATAAAATACTACAAACTTGCCTATCAAATATTTAAAAACTTCATTCATTTACCTCATGAAAGTGTTAGGTGCATTATTCAAACCAAATGGCATGACAAACCATTCATACAGACCTTCATTCATCTTGAAAGTAATCTTCCACTCATCACCTTGCCTAATCCTTATATGTTAGTATCCACTTATGAGGTCTATCTTGGAAAAATAGATTCTTCCATTAAAATAATCTATCTAATACTCATCCTAGGAAGTATAAATCTATACCTTATAGTGATATTATTGATGGCCTTGAAATTAGTGCACATCCTCCACTCACCTTCCTTTTTTAGCACCAACTCTATGGGTAATGCACATGGACTCAATCTCTCTTTGATCAGATTTTTTTCAAGCAACTCCTACACTCGTCTCTTGATCTTAGTATTCTTTTGTGGGGTCATCTTACATGCATCCTTGTTTGGTATATTATCTCTAGGTACAAAGTATATATGGTGTGTTATGTTCCTCATTGGTGGAATGTGTTGGAAAACTCATCAAAAATTATATCAACATACTTTTCCAACATTTATTAAATCTCTAAGGGCAGCTCAATGATATTATTGGTTATCATAATAGTCCTAGGCTTAATGACCAAAGCAAATCCTATCTCTTATTCATGCATGGCATTAAAGAACCCTTTTTCACCTATCAACATCACATGGGAACCAACCTATTGATCACTTTCCTCATCCTTCAAGGTAAACAAAGTGTAACTAACTCCATCCTTCATCAAAGTATACATATTCCTCCTTCCATCATGAGTAGTTGGTCTATCATATTGTCAAGGCCTTCCTAGAAGCATATGGCACACATCTATGGGGATGACATCACAAAGCACCTTATCCTTATATATTCCAATTTGAAACTCTAAACAACTATATACACTCACCATTACTTTTTGTCCCTTTTTCAACCATGACACCTTATATGGAGTGGGGTGAGGTATATTTTTCAATCCAATTTTGTTAACCATTTATATTGAAACCAGTTTATCCATACTTCCTAAATCAATAACCATATTGCAACACTTACCTTGGCATTTGTAAGATGTCTCAAAAATATTTTTCCTTTATGGTGTCTCCTTCTCCTTGGGTGGCTTGATCAGTACCCTCCTTATGAGTAATTATTTTCCCACTTTAGGCTCTAACATCTATGATGGAGAGCAAACACTCTCTTCCTCTCCTCCTTGTATAATCTAATTTCTCCCTTCATACTTGGGCTTCTTATTGTTTGGTCCTCTAGATACTCCCATTTCTTTTAGATAGCTTACTTATTACACCTAAAATATTTTCCTACAAATCCACTTGATCCTCTACCCCTCGATGAATAACCTCCTCTATTGTAAGGTCTCTTGTCTCTAAATCCACCTCTTGATTGACTGGACTGGCCTTGTGAATTACTTGATTCACTTTGAATATTTATTTTTGAGGTATTTCTACCCCCTTGTTGTCCTCTACCCTTAAAATTTCTACCTTTTCCTTTATTTTATTAATTATTCTTCCTATTCAACTTATCTTCAACCTTGAATGAAAATTGATAGCACTCCTCTAGTGTTCTTGGCTCACAAGTGATAAATCATCTTGAAGGTTGTATCTTAAACCATTAAAATACCTTAAAACCTTATCTTTATCCTCCTCATCATGACCCAACTTGATGGTCAACTTATATAACTCTTTTGTGTATGCCTTCACACTCATTTCCTTCTACTATAAATTTTGCAATTGTATAAACAAGTTTATCTCATAGTCACCTAGAAAGAATTTGCCTTTGAGATTGGAAACCATTATATCTCAATAAGTGATCTTATTATTCCCCTTATTTATTATCTCATTCTATTTGAAGTCCCATCACAATGAAGCCTGCCCATTTAGTTTGGTTCTTGCAAACTTGACCTTCTTGTCATCAAGTACCTCCACATACTCAAAATATTTGTCTAACTCATTCACCAAATCCATTAGTTTATCTCCATCAACACCACCTACATAGTTGGTTAATTAAAACTTTGGTTTATACCCTTGACTTATGATCAACTTCACAAGTCTCTCTACACCTTAATCTTTAGGTCCTTCAACTGTCTCTTCTCCCTCTACTTCTTCTTAGTCTTGTGGCTCATCTTCCCTATCACTCAATTCCCTTGTTAGGACTCATATTTTTTGGTATATTTATATATAATTTATCCTTGCATCAATTCTAATTCTAAGGTCCCTCAGCTCTACCAGCACAACATCTTTGTTCCCTTGGTTCCTTGTACCTCCTATATTTCTTCCAAGTGGCAGTGTGAACCTTATATATATAATCTATCAAATAAGTACTTGATGTTCTCTTCTCCAAATAATTTTCTATATTCCAATTTTCATCACGTATCCAAACTTATATTTGATACCAAAATGATGCATATGTTTCCTTTTAAAAAGTTTCAACTCATAATTCCTTCTCAAACACACTAGTCCTTTAGTCACTTCCTACTAGCCCTATTTGATTGTTTTCTAATTAGTACAAGAAAATTAAAATTATATTTGACTTACCAAATATTTATTCTCCTTTTAAATGATAATACACACCTGTGTGTAAAATTTGGTGTCCTAATTCCTCCTCTAGGTCCACTTTCCCACTTTTTAACCTCCTTATTTAGCCCTTTCTAGGCCTAATTCACCATCAACAACTCAAATTACATAATACCTTGTATATAAAATCCTAAAACATCCAAAATATATAATATAATATTAATATTACTTATACTAAAAATTTGTGTGCAATTTTGACAGTTTAATCTTGAGATATTGACAAAACCTTAAATTAGGGCTTTTTACACTCTATCCCAACCTGTGAGCAATAAAAAAATCCATAGTCAGCATGTAAATGGGTTTAAAGATCCCAAATTTGTTTTTAATGTTCTCTATAGTCCCTCTTAAACTTCCCAAATTTATTTCAAGGGTTAATATTTCCACTATCATGGTTTTCTAAAACAAAAATACTGGACTTTAAAGGAAAGAAGTCACTCTACAAACCTATTTACCTGTGTTGATTCTCAATTCATGTTGCTAAACAATAAAAATGCTCATGGAATTTAAAATATAGTCTAGTTAATCACCTTTAATTTCATCAAATCTCTTGACCAACATGAAGTGGTTCATTTTCATTCAAAATAACACAGAGTCGATTGATGCATACAAGTTTATTACAGACAGTAGGGTCCCTATTAGTCTCCATGAAAACAACAAAATTTTGAATCCTTCCTTTAGTTTTTCACTCTCCTTTAACAATACCAAGAAATTTATATGAAATTTTAACACACTAATAATTGAACCATTGTTCAATACTTTTAGAAAGATTACATATAGTCAACATACAAAAAAAGTTGCCTAAACAAGGATCTGTTTGATAACATTAATTAAAAAAAGGAAAATAAGATTATTCCTGTAGATAATAATTTTATAACATTTTTTTAAGACATTAAATAATGTGAAATTTCATTTTTAACTTAAATTTATTAACAATATTTGGTGTATACATCCTGCAACTTGAACTAGAATATAAAAAATAGGGTCTGAGCATATCAATGTCCTTAACAAGACTTCTTGTCCTTTTTATTCATTTTTAGTTCTTTATCAAAGAACATGTGATAACTGACTACACTTCAAAAATTTCAAAAATTTAATATTAATACAACCATTTTTTTCACTTTTTTGGATGATGTTGTTAAAGTTAACTTGACTCGTTGGAAAGGTGATAAAGCACTAAAAGTGAATTTTGAAAAATATATCACCTTAGACCATTATAATTTATTTAATGGGTCTCCCATCACATTTTTAACATATTAATAATATTAATTAAAAATTTATATACCCCTACAAGTCTTAGAAACATACTATAAATTCAAATTTTAAATACACTAGTTTTGGCTGGAAATCCAAATTTTGAATTTTAGTCTACCTAAATGCACTTATATGCTATAAAATTGAAAAATAAGTAATATTGGGTCAAGTTTTTATTAAAAATATCTAAATCCATCAAATTAAAATATTACTTTTTTCCTAAGAGTGATGCTCTTGCATCAGTTCACAAGCTTAAAAAGATAAATTTGAAGTGAATAGTATGATTAGGAGAGAGAGAGAGAGAGAGAGAGAGAGAGAGAGAGAGAGAGAGAGAGAGAGAGAGAGAGAGAGAGAGAGAGAGAGAGGGAGAGACAAATTTGGAAATTTTTAGGGGTACTAGTAATATTTAAGTTATTTTAAATATTTTTAGTATTCATTTCACCTTATTTATCAATAGTATCTAAGAGTAACATCAAGTCATTATGCCTTGTCCATCCAAGTAGGTTCTAATCTAGCATTTTTTTCTCCACTTCAAAATTTGATAGAGAGAGACATTTTTTATGAATTTTTTTCATGGGTCAAATATATAATTTTAATGTTTTTTTATCAATTATCTCATATCCATGAAGTTATTTTAAATAGGAGTATGAATATCTCATGTACAAGGTGTTCAATCACTCCTATTTCAAGTTTTCTATTTTGTTTTTATGGTGGTCACTCTCAGATGTTCCCAAGTGATTCATAATTAATGTAATATCCCTAAAAATCATAAATATCAATGTTATCCCCTTTTAATTCAATATATTTTATAGTCTTTAAGTGTTTTTATCTTTGAAAAATATTTTTTCAATATTTGAATAACCTTCTCCAGGTCTGAGTGTGAATGTTTGGTTTGAGTGTTATTGATAAATCCATAGTAACATGAAGAAGACACCACTGAACTATTAAGAGTAATAGAGAGTGATGGTAATGATCTAATTTCACCTTCAAAGAAAGGATAATAGAGTTTTTCAGTCACATAGTATTTTAGGCTTAAAAGTGGATATTCATGAGCCTAAGTCTGTGTTAGGAGTGTTTGATAACATGAGGATATACCTTAAATTATTTGACATCCATTCAAATTTAATTGTCTCCTTTGAAGGTCACCAAAGAAGGTATGGGTTAATGAGGATCCTCCAACTCATGTGACCACTATACATACAATCCTATGCACCTAAAAGAAAAATCGATGAACAATTGATATCCACTTGGAATATTTATAACCTTTGAAGAGATAGTGAAAAGTTCTTAGGGTAGAAATGGTACAATTCATACATACATGGAGTCAAGAAGACTGGTAGGTAGAAGTGGACCTATAGGCTAGGTGTGAAATGAGTAAAGACACTTCAAAGAGTGAAGGTTTCAATGGTTTTAATGAATAACCAAGTGAATGATTGAGTTTGTAACTACTTTCACCACCTTAAGTTCTAAATGGCACCATAAGATAGGTTAAAATCATAGCCAAATGCTCAAAATTCCTAAAGAGAGCACCACCTTATACATGAGATATTCATACTCCTATTTAAAATAACTTCATGGATATGAGATAATTGATAAAAAAACATTAAAATTATGTATTTGACCCATGAAAAAATTCATAAAAAATTTCTCTCTCTATCAAAATTTGAAGTGGAGAAACAAATGCTAGATTAGAACCTACTTGGATGGACAAGGCATAATGACTTGATGTTACTCTTAGATACTATTAATAAATATGGTGAAATGAATACTAAAAATAATTAAAATAACTTAAATATTACTAGTACCCCTTAAAATTTCCAAAATCTCTCTCTCTCTCTCTCTCTCTCTCTCTCTCTCTCTCTCTCTCTCTCTCTCTCTCTCTCTCTCTCTCTCTCTCTCTCTCTCTCTCTCTCTCTCTCTCTCTCTCTCTCTCTCTCTCTCTCTCTCTCTCTCTCTCTCTCTCTCTCTCTAGATAATTCTCTATAAAAATAATGATTTTTGGCCTTGTAATCTATCTTCACATTGGTCATGGCACAGCCTAGCCAAAATTAAGTCTTGTAATTACCTATTAAAATGAATTAAAGATAGGTATTCTATATCATTATTACAAATAGTTAATATTGATATGTTGTACTTATGATTGCTTAGTGATAGTGTTGTATTCTTTATATTTATCCTTCATGTTCATACCTTATGCAAGTTGTGTCTCTCACAGGTCATATGAAGTGTTTTTATTAGTTTTATAAGATATATAACTGATAAACTATTAGTGTTACTACTAAAACCTATTAATATATCATCATATTACCCTTAGAAATCTCTGAAACCTTCATATTGACATAATAATGTGATTAGGACTATTTTGGAGTAGCATAATCATATTGTAGTCTAATGTTTCATAGTGTATCTACAACAAGCTAAAGGCTTCATGTTTGGTGTATCACATTCAAGTTATGTTATTAGTTTTATTATCCATTTCTCCCTTTTCAATTGTAATCATATAGTTTAGATAATTAGTTTAGGTGTTGTACTTTTTGGAGATAACCCAAAATCTATAAGTTTGACTCACTTGTAGGTAACCCATAACCTAGTGTCAATCCATTTGCATAGTTCAAAGATAAAGGGATTCAATCACCCTATCATAGGTTGAATTTTTGTGCTATAAAAGTTTTGAAATGCTCAGTGGGACCCACAATAAGAGAGGTTATATAAGATATATTTTTGTCTTGGAACTTTACAATAGTAGTAGATTTCTTCATGTAGTATATAGAGACTCTAAAAGGTTTTGAACTCCTATTTTTTGACTAGTAGTCCAACTTTCATGAAAAAGGTGAAAACAAGGTAAAAAATTAGGTGTATTTCCTTTGATTTTATTGAATTACCTTTGAATTCACATAAAATAAATATATTTAATCATACTCTCCCATACACTAAGTCACTTAGAAGGAGACTCTTTATTCCAAATTATCCAAGTCATCTTAAGACTGATAACACATCTATAAATCTACCCTTTATTTCCTTAAATGGTGACTCTCATTTAAACCTTCATCAATATGATGATATAACCATGGATTCACTTAAGAGTGTGCCTTATTTAAATTTACAAACCTCTCTTACTCTAATTAAACACATTAGAGACTTGTCCAACTTTTGTAACATCCACAACATCACATAAGAGAATATGGAAATCAAGTTGTTAGTAATAAATTTTAAAGGAAAAGATTTGGATTGATATAGGACCTTAGCTCTTAATTCAATTAACTCATAGAATGAATTAGAAGAGAAATTGAGAAAGATATTTGAGGATAAAAGTGATCATTTATACTTGGCTAAAAGTGGATTGTGTATATATGTGACAATATACGATCAACTATGTTGAGTATGTATTCTATGTTATCAATATACATGATCATTTATAGTTGACTATGTATTGTATTTTGTCAATTTAATGAGACTTTATAATATGGTCGACTGAGTTGAGTATGTGACAATATACATTTTGAATACAAAACATAAATATTGTGTACAATAATATAGTATATAATCAAGCACTTTAGTTTGAGTTGCTTCATATTGTGATGAAAAAAGTGATAATGATAGGTGGATTATCTATCTATACATGATACTCTAGTTAATGGAAGGTGATTTGTCTAACTGGAGTATAACATATACTAAGCATGTTTATATTATCTATTGTTTTATTTAGCTATAAGATTTTTCTTGAGAAGTTAAAACATATGTGTGTATATGTATGTGTATGTGTGTGTGTGTATGTGTGTGTGTGTGTATGATATAAAATTGTGAGTTGTTGACTTAATAAAAACATTGATATGAGTATAACATATATAGATATACATATATGGTAAATGCTTCTACATATTACATGGTATAACAATTATATATGTGTGTATTATCATTTTAGTTATCATGGCTTATTATAACTCTATTTGAATGGTTATTTGAAGCTTTAAAACTTTGGGTATTTTTGATATTAAATACAAATCATAATATTTTATTATTTTGGATAAGCTTATTAATGTACTTTTATTTTTTGGATATAAAACAAATAAGCTAGAAATTAATGTTATTATATGGATGAAATAACATTTATAGTTACATATTATTATTATTATTATTATTATTATTATTATTATTATTATTATTATTAGTATTATTATTATTATTATTATTATTATTATTATTCAGTAACTTTATCTCTAGATAATCACCTTACTTGGATGGTATGATTTTATTGAGGAATATTTATGAAATATATTTATTATTCATTAATAAATTAGATGATTTATGATTCATTACATTAAATTTGATGGACTATATGTGTAATTGATATTTTCATGTTTAAAACACTTTAAATTTGGTAGTAGGGAATATTCTATATGAATCTATTATTTTATTGTACTATTATATAAATAGATGAAGTCTCACATTTATGACCCTAAATAAGTAGTGTGATGGATTCCACTCTCGTAATTAGTGCCACTAATGTGTAGATGATGTTAATCTGATTGAATGGTTTATATGAAATTGACTAATCCTAGAGATCAATAACTATATGAAATATTTAGCCAAAGTGTTGTTTATATTTAAAAAAATTCATTGCATGTGTTTGATATTGTTTACATGTTTGTATGATATCATGTTATAATGAATTTATTAATGGTATACATCATGTATTAGTTATCTTACAACACATGGGTCCTAGTTTATGACTCTTAATTCCCACACTGACATTATCTACCCATCCCTAAAGGTATGGCCATTTCATAATTAGGAGTTAGTGTGGGGGATCGATGGTTAATGGTTGGTGTGGAAAATCACTTGGATGATGCTCTCCCTCCTTGAATTGGTACTACACTAGAGAATATTCTTGATATTACTTTTATTTATTATAAATTTATTGAGACTGATGCTCCATTGAGCTTTATATTATTATTATTGTTGTTGTTGTTGTTATCAAAAAACTTATTATTATTGGAAATATAATTTTTATTCATATGTACATTTGT
Source organism: Torreya grandis (assembly GCA_037957365.1). NCBI lineage: Eukaryota > Viridiplantae > Streptophyta > Pinopsida > Cupressales > Taxaceae > Torreya > Torreya grandis. The sequence goes on from JARHVA010011018.1 coordinate 95,530, forward strand.
AGTAGTGGTTATAATGTTGTATCAGTCATGGTTGAATTTGTAATACTAATTCTATGAATGAATGTAGTCCTTATTTATATATTTAACATTGTACATGTTCTTGATATATTATTTTTATGTGTATGATTAGCTAAATATATTATCTAAATACCTTTTTAAGTTCAACTAAACGTAATGTATTTATTTAAATATCACTTTGGTAGGTTTCATCATGGTGAAATATGTTAGTTGAATTTGTGTAATTAAATTAAAAAAATAATTACCCCTATTCTAGTAAAATCCAGTGGGGTTGTTACATTATGGTATCAGATATAAGGCTCAAACTCTAGTACTTAATGTGTCCACTAATGCAAAATTATTCTCATGTTAAGCAAGAAGAATAATGGTACATGTTAGAATATAATGTGAGGGTAACTAAAATACCAATCCTCTAATTGAACCAAATTAGTTTGACACGGAGTAAGATATGAAGTTGGATCAAATACCCATAACCATACAAGAAATTAGGGACCAAATCATGGCCTTGGATTATGAATTGTATGGGCATGTAGAGGAGAATTTTTAGGAAGAACTTGAAGAGCATCCTAATGAGAAATAAAATCCTTAAAAGCAATGGCATGAGTAAGTACCATAAGATGAAATATCTTGAGTAGCTATAAATTTGGCATGAGATATTAAAAATGTGAATCCAACCAAGTTCAATGGAACTATTTTGGGAGATGGAAATGAAGCATAGTTGAAAGATATGAAAATATAATCTATAATAAGAAACTACTCTAAATTCACCAAAGGAGTTTGGGGAGCATATCATCTTGTTGGTGAAGTAAGAACTTGGTGAGAAAACAAAAATCTCAAGATGAACCTTGAATCTACCACCACCACTTAGGAATAGTTTATGACATTGTTTAGGTCATAATAGATTTCATAGCTATATTTAAATTATAAGCTAACACATTTTTTGAATCTTAAATAAGAATATATTTATATGAATGTATATTAGGAGTAATTAACTAATCTCATAAATTATGTACCTTAGTGTCAGGTAGATGAGAGGTTCATAATTAGGAAATTCATTATGGGATTAAAACCCTAAATTGGTTTTGAGGTGGATGTGCATGGTCCATCTACAATGGATCAGGTCTTCGAGAAGGAATTCAAGAAGAAATAGAAGATGAAATATCTTTCCCAAGTCAAAGATAAGTTCAAGAAATTTTTTGGAAGATATAAAGTGAATTTCGAAAAGAAGAACTAGAAGTAGATGAGTGGAGACTCGAAAGGCTAGTTTAAGAAATAGAATGTTAAGTTCAATAGTGATATTTATTAGCATACAATTTATACTATGTGTAAGGCCCAATGCTTTGCTTTCTAATGAAAGTGATATTTATTATCATACTCATGTATGTGAAACTATAAATGAAGGATGTGATTTGAGATATTCAACCAGGGATAAACACCTAAAAAGGATGTTATTATGAAGTAGGTTGTCTAGAAGGATAACTATGGAGTTCAAGGCCTATTAGTGTACATGTCCATGGATAAGTCCTAGGCACCATATATGGCACTAACCTTCTTCATACAACTATTTATAGGTCCTAAAATATCATTAGGTATATCATTATCCTTGACAAGTTTTTTCCTACTTGAGGATGGTTAAATGGTTTTTTTTTTAAGAATCAGATTAGATAGCTTTATGCAACCTATGTTGTGATTTAGTTCTAACCTATCTATGAGATGCAAATTAAGGTCTAAATATACTATGAACTATCATGTATAATATATAATATTCCAATAATAAATATAATAACCAAACAAACTCATTAAGCACATGAAATCTACACTAGGATCCCCTAGTTATACTGCAAAATTCATTATTGCCCATAAAAGGGTACAATCTTAAAAAATGAGTGGAAGATAGAATTTTATAGGAAAATGAACTAGTGCTACCATATGAGGGTAAACATCCTCGTCTTTGGCTCAAGGATCATTATAGCATTTCCTTGTTCATTTAAAACTCATAAATCACCCATTGTTAATTTGAAATATAAGCTAAATTAGATTTACTCCTTAAAGACTTAGAAATTAAAATGTTTCTATACTCTTATAATATCATGTTGGTTTCAATTTATTAAAACATGTAATTCCTCAATATAATTAAAGAGTAGTGACACAACTTGTGCTCACCTCTATAGTTACTAGATGAGGTATAGTGGACAGCTCATAGTTTGATTTATGCAAAGGAGATTATGTTGATAAAATATTCAATGTGTGTAATAAGAATGCATTGACATGTGTGTGTGTGTGTGTGTGTGTGTGTGTGTGTGTGTGTGTGTGTGTGTGTGTGTGTGTGTGTGTGTGTGTGTGTGTGTGTGTGTGTGTGTGTGTGTGTGTGTGTGTGTGTGTGTGTGTGTATGTGTGTGTGTGTGTGTGTGTGTGTGTGTGTGTGTGTTTGTGTTTGTGTGTGTGTGTGTGTGTGTGTGTGTGTGTGTGTGTGTAGCATTCTTATTGTTAATTATACACACATTGACTATATATATATATATATATATATATATATATATATATATATATAATGTTTATTTCATACAAGTATATATTTTCATACCATTTGATTATTTAATAAACCCATTATCTCTAAGATGGAATAAAGAACTCAACCAACACCTAACATGATGCCATAGAATTTGTTAACTATTATGCACCTTAAAGGGCTCAAGATGATTTATAAAAATATGGTAACATCATTAACAAGCTTCACATTACACCAAACTCATTATATTCTTATATAATTCCATCCATGAGCCAACAAAGTGCAACTAGCTTTATATTACCAAGATAATTCCATCCATATACATGATTAGCTTAGTTAATAATAATGTTAATGAAACTAGTTCCTACCATTTCTTAAAATAGGGATTTCATTTCAATGATAGACTAAATTTTAAAGTAATAATAAATCATAAGGAGTGTACCTACTTATAAGGATGATGTAATTACAACATAAGAAAGGTATCAAATAATATGATCATCAAAATACTTTCTTCATATACTTGGTATTAACATTCATCATTATCCATAAGTATTACATTGACAGTAAGAATTTCCATCCCATCACTTATTAAATGAAGTTTAAAACTAATCCCATACTAATAACATCAATAAAATTAATAATATTAAGCATACTATCATGTAATGTAAACTCAATAACATATACACTTTCAGCCAATATAAACGAAGTAAACGTAGATATTTGAACCTACCTTATTCACATAAACTACTACCAATAAGAGGATAAATCACTAATATTTTATTAGTAATTTAAGACAATCATTAATGCTTATCCTACTACATAATGGGCATAATGTTCTACAAGTTAAGGAAATTATTTTAGAGATAAACATAATCTTTTAAAAAGAATTGGGCAGCCTTCAATTTAGATACAAACTCAGAATTGTATGCATTTACAGCAAGATTAATAGATATGGAAAAGTAAGGAAATTACAATTTATCAATAATATACTATTTACCAATAAAGGTACTTACTTCATACATAGCCGTATAATTTTAGATTAAAGTGAAACAAGAACTAAAGGGGTTACAATAAGTTCCATTCTTTATATTAACATATAAATCCATTTCATATAATGAAATAATAACAAGATTAATTATACACTATTACCTTATAGTTCTTATACATGCTGAAATCATAAACTAGAAATGATTATTTCCACTTAATAAAAATTTGCCTCCAATAGATAGGAATTATGTAAAGGGAAAGACATAAACATATACAAAGGAAATAGATTAGTTAAATCCTTCTATGAATATTAGTTTCCAAGATAAAATTTCTGCACCTTAGCAATCCATACCTAACATACTTTATGTAAGTTAAAACACCATGAGATAAATAATACTTATGTATATATAAATCATTAACCCCATAAATAATTTAAAGCTCTTGCCAAGAGGCTATAAAGGCAACATATAAAACTTCATAAGGAAATTGAATACTACTCCATTCATGAATAAAATCAACTATAGATTATACTAATACAATAAATGTTAACAACGTAACATATAAGATAAAATATACAATAATGGTTACCATGTTATCTTATACATGTAATCAAGATCATCTAGGAATACTATAGCTCATGAATAATATGAAATTAATCCCTCCCAACTAGCCCTATGAGCCCAAACATTGGTGGCCCTTACCACCCCATCCATCAACTAGATGAAAGGTTTTGGAAATTGATATGAAGAAGGTATTCAGATCAAGTAAGGGCTCATAAAGCCATTGGATAACTCAACATAATAACAAAAATATACAAAAAATAAGTAACCAATAGGACGTTATTATAATATGAAACAAAAAATACAACAAAATTGAAGCATACATTAATGATTTTTAGATAATAGAGATAAACCATGATGAGGTGTAATATCAAAGGTCATGAAAATGGTTTTGAATTTCTAAATTTGAATCCATCATATTCCTGTTGCCTTGCTTGGAACATTCCAAGTAACAGTCTTAGCCTATGGTTCAACAAACCATCTACTCAACCTTCAAACAAGTAAAACAATAGATGAAAATAATAAACTACACAAAGATATACATAATCTAACAAGTTGAGGAATAAATATTAAATCAATAATATAAATTGATAAGTCAAATAATAACATCAACAAAATGATAATAGCAGAATGATGACTGTAAAAAATTAATAAAACTCAAATCCACTGAACCATCCCATTTGAAAATAATTGAATCAACAAATGACTAAAGATACTATGCTTAAGGTCATGACCATTTAAAATGTTACATTTGAAATTAAAATGAATTTGAGGAACATATTATAATTAGTTAATTGTTCTTATAAAGATCAAATTCCAACTTCTAGAACCTCCCAATATTTCCACAACAAACAAAAAGAAAACTAAATAGTAAAACAAAGCATATATCAATTATCAGAGAAGGTTAAGTCAATAAATTTATTAATGGGTTCATCATGAGGTCTTACAACCCCGTAATGAACCTTAGAATTGATAAATCAAAGTCAAATGGGTAATACAGGTGATTACCCATAACATAACTAATTCCAATGATTATTGCATTACAACAAGATTTAATAAAAATTGTCAAGGATTCACCCCATAAATCCTACTTAGGTATAGGTCAAGTTTATAGAACATACAAGACATCTCAATTGATATATATATATATATATATATATATATATATATATATATCAATTGAGATGTCTTGTATGTTCTATAAACTTGACCTATACTATATATATATATATATATATATATATATATATATATATATAACAAGTTGCATCATTTAAACTAAAGTCATTAAACCAATTAAGTAGAACCCATATATGATTTATAAACCCTTATATTTTCAAAAAATAGAAACACCCATATTGATTTACCAAAGCCTCAATAATCAAGTAAAAATACACACAACATCTCATTTAGAAATAGAAGGGATATAGTGACCTAGTTGGATACATAACCAAAAAAATTTAAACCAAATATATACATAACACGGTAATGGGTATGTTTTTTAGGAGGAAATAAAATGTCTAAAATCCCAATATAATTTAGAAACCCTTACTTTTATCCCATGAAAAACTACACATTTCCCCACATAGACATAAAAGTAAAGTGGAAGGGTATTTGATGTGGAGAGAGTTATAAGTGCCTACGTGCATTAAAGGCTCAACCTAAAGTCTCACAACTTCAAGTTGGGATTGTAACACCCTTGAAATTAATAAATACTTAGCTCATTATTTTATTTAGTTAAACTAAAAATAAAATCTAGATCTCAAATATATATGCAAAATGAGTGACTTACTTGAGGTTTACAAGTTCAAAATCAAAACCTAATAAAAGGAGAAAACAACTATTTTTACCATAGGGTTGGCACCATAAGCTTGAGAAAGAGTATCTATGAGAATAGACCTAGAAAAATGTGTTTCCATCCATCTTTTATACCCTCCCCAATATATATCCTCTCACCCACCACCGACTATCTACCTCCCACCACCTTTCATCCACTTAGGCCTCATTCATTTCCTCATTCAATGCTGAGGAGAGAGAAATTCCCCCAAATGCATTGACCTCTTCCTAAGATCATTCAATGCCAACCATAATTAATGTAAAATCCAAAAAAATAAAAAATAAATAAATAATTTAAATATAAATAACATGAGTTGAGCCAAATCCATTTCACACAACATAATAGTCCTCATGAGGGGGTTCTGCGGTCTAAACAAGCCCACAAACAAGTCCTAGTCACCATGTTGAATGGTTAAACCAAGGTAGGGTTATGGGGTGGTGAGTTCATGGAGAGAGAGAGTGTGTGAGAGTGTGTGTGTGTGTGTGTGTGTGTGTGTGTGTGAGAGAGAGAGAGAGAGAGAGAGAGAGAGAGAGAGAGAGAGAGAGAGAGGAGAGAGAGAGAGAGAGAGAGAGAGAGAGAGAGGAGAGAGAGAGAGAGAGAGAGAGAGAGAGAGAGAGAGAGAGAGAGAGAGAGAGAGAGAGAGAGAGATAGAGAGAGAGAGAGAGAGGGGTTACATCAATTAAAATAGAACCAACTATCATTAATCAAACATGCAATAAAATAGTCAACACTTCAACTAGTGGCATGAAAGACAACAAGACACAAAAACACATGTAAAACAACACAATTGTCTAATGGATTGTAACTAAAACTAAAGTATATATACCTATCATAACTCCTATGACTTCTAAAAA